>JAIOUR011494432.1:0-12758 GCA_020711275.1 Calotes versicolor
TGGTACACAGGGGTGAACTTCCTTTCACCACGGACAACTCTCCTCACTACCTCTTTATTAATCGAGATGTGTTCTTAACATGCTTAGAGGCCAGGTTCGATATACTTTTTCTTTTAATTACATCAATTCCCCATCCTTTTTAAGTAAGGCTAAACATTACTAAGATCTAAAATGTTTTTATTTGATATAATTCTATTTTAAGAACATTATCTTAAATCTTAAAATATTAGATGTCCTCTCTGACTTTTGTTTTTCAGTATACCTCTTTTAGGTTATGCATTTCTTTATTTGCACATCAGTTTTATTCTGCCTATAATTTAAGTTTTAACACCTGCATTTTAACCAGTTTCAAGGAAGGAATTTTTTTAGCATTTGTGCCTACAATTTTCTTCAAGCTCTAGGACTGCTGTATTTTAGAACAACTCTGAAGTAATTTTGGGGATATGGAACACAGCCTGGAATTTATATTTGAAATGTGGGTTTGTCTTGTGCTCCCTCCCATATTTTGTTTCCATCTACCTTCCTGCTTCCCTGAGCTGTTGGCTCAACTTCTGCCCTCTGATTATTCTTATCCTTCACAACAAGGAAGCCAAATGTCAACATAGTACCTACTTGTCAACAAGCAATGCCATGTGCTGAGTCTACAAATGGCTTGTTACTATTAGAGAGATGGCCCAAATCCTGCCTATGCTTCTCAATTAGTGCTCACCTGAGTACCCTCAGTCTCTTCCTCCTGTAGACAATATGCATATACAACCAGAAGGGGAGTTCCCACCAACCCCAATCCTGCTTTGTACAAGAGAGATGTACTGAGAATTTATCATTCCTTGAATATAACAAAGCTGCATGGCATGGCTATGGAAGGCAATGTGTGCAGCTCTTCAGAAATCTGTTTCCCAACTACTGTACAAAAGCAGCAGATATTCCCCACACTGAACCACAGGCTCCTCTTCTACCTCCATAGCAGACACACACCAACACCCTGTACCGCTGCCTGATGCTCTTTCACATACAGTGTAGAACAATGCTGCTAGATGACAGATTTTGTTTGGAGGGCTCAATATAGTAGTTGTAGGATGTTTTTTTCCTCTCCCTCCCCACTTAGAAGAAACTACAGCAAAGGTTGGAGCCAGCATTCCTGCAGCCCTCCTCAAGTGCCCCCTTTTTCTACCACACTCATGTTTCATACTACCTGCACTCTACCCAAAGAAGAACAGTATCTGATTCTCTAAGTGAACACAAAGCCTTTCCAATGAAAACCACACATGTGCACGTACAGACAAAAAAAAACTATTACTGTATATACTCAAGTATAAGTCAACCCGAGTATAAGCTGAGGGGTGTGTCTATTTTTGCCTTAGAAATGGAGAACAGGTAGGTGGCTTATTACTGATTCAATTATAAGTTGGGGGGGGGGCTTTTTCAGCCCTAAATGCCCAGAGTAGGTAGGCCTAGTTGGTTGCGGTATAGAAATGAAATAAAATAAATAAATAAAGACTTTTATACTCAAGTATATATGGTAATTGAATCTAGCTATTTATATACACACTGCCTGAAATACCTCAAACAATATATTAAACATATGTCCCTGTTGATCTAATGCCGATTTGCATTGGAAGAGACTTTATGGATCATAAGAGTCCATAGTCACCTGTCAGTGAGGCACAGAGGGGAATCAAACAGAGTGGGCCCATGGCTCATATGGTTGCGGTCTATTATAATAATAATAATAATAATAATAATAATAATAATAATAATAATAATAATAATAATAATAATAATAATAATAATAATAATAATAATAATAATAATAATAATAATACATAACCAGAGTTATCCAGGAGTTCAGAAGCCACTAGACCCACTTTTTTACTGGAAAGAACCCATGTGAGGGAAAAGGTTCTGCTGTCTCTGCCTGATTCTAGATCTCACTGATACAGGTAGATGTCATGTACAGGTTTCGTTCTAACCCCAGTACTTCCTTTGAGAAAAATCACTGCAGCCCCACTCAGGGTTCAATTAGGCTTTATGTATTCCTGTATGATGGTCACAAATTCCAAATACATTAAAAACAGATGGTTCCAATCTTTGCCAAGATCCTACATGGAACATTCCTCCTATTGAATCAAATCCTGTACTTTATATGCTAAAATAACTTTCCAGAACCTGGTGTTCTTTAAATGTGAGGCAACCTATCTGGAGGGTACCAGGTTAGAGAAGGCTATACTAAGCTCTCCTGTTCACTCGGTTAACTCACAATGGCAAGTATTATTCATGGCCAATCCTTACATCAGTGACATAGTTCTGACCATAGACAGGCAGCATTCTTCAGTTTTGTAACCGAGATATTATACCAACTGAAATAATTTGTACTAGCTTTGAGTACAAAATCAATAGTTTTCCTACTGAGTGCAATGATAATATGAACTGTAAACATTGACAAACACATTAACTCCACTTTTTATAATTGTTTATCCCTTACAATACAATTTTTAAACAGTTCGCAGTCTCATATGAATGCCCTGGTGTAGATGTTCAAACTCTTAACATTGAATTCTATGTGAAACAGAACAGAACTCTCAATTTAACAGACTTATGTCTACCAAAATATACAATTTTCCTTTTCGACATCAATTATAGATATTTAATTTCAATCCACATTCTCCTTTATTCTTGAAGTATATGTTTATTCTACTATTCAGAACAGAACTACTGTACAGTTTAGGACTGCAAAAACAGCATGAGCCTAGAACAGCAAACATTACAATTAAATAGTAAGTAGTAAGTCCATTTGACAATGAATGTATAAACCTGGCAAAAAAAATGGTACCGATAAACCAGCATTCCAGGCCACGCTTTGATTCTGGTTCACAAAGGCTTTCTAGGTTCATCTGTACTGACAGAGAATGGTTTGCTGTTGCCTTCTACTGGTGTAAACCCAGAGTTTATAGTTGTTTATGTATGCAACACTATGCTGCACTGTAATGGTACACTTTAATGGCCCCCCAAAGAGCTGTGGGGTTCCTCTTGCCTTCTTCGTATACTTTAAATAGCCTTTGTAGCTTCACTATTAGTTAGCCCCCTGTGCGAGAAATGGAATGGGGCAGCCATCCCCCATGTACTATTTTCTTTTAGGGTGTTTCTGTGAGGCAGTAGCAGCCGTTCTGGGAGCTGCTACTAATCTTTCCAAGAATGCTTGAGAAAAATTACAGCGTGCCTCCCTACATTGCTATTCCTTGGCAAGATGTTTCAAACCAAAGTACCACCAAGAAGAAGCCATTTAAAAACAAAATAATAATATGCCATAAAGTCAACTCTGACTTACAAAAAATCTTTTCAGGACTTTCTAGAAGACAAGTGAAACTGTAGAACAGCCAGATGCCGGCTCTTTTAAATTCAAACATAAACATTAAGTTCCAGCTAACAACCTATTAGCACCAAACAACAATTCGTAAATAATTTGTCCTCCAGCTCCACTGCAAGTGCAAGTCAATTTGTCCCCCAACAAAACGTTTGTCAACACAATAGCTCCCCATCTCTTCTATATTCTGCCATCTCCCCTAATCGCTCCAGAGACTAGGGGGCTCAGCTGAGCAAATTTCAAACAACACAGGGAACTGTAAGAAGAAAGATGAAATGGAGGTCCCATTGCAGTGGATGTAGCTCTGAGATCAATATGTTCTACTGCCTCTGACACAAAAAATCTCAGATAAATCTGTCTGTAGACCAGAGAGCAGTGTGGAGTCACTAGGAAATCAACTTTCACGAGCCACAATATGGTGAAGTCAAAGCTTAAAGTAATTTAACATTCACCTTGAACGCTGAAGACTTCGAGGAGAAGCTGGTTCATGACCTTGCTGTTTGTCGGCAATCACTGGCTGCTGAGATGTGGACTGTGAAACTGGTCCTTGCTTAATACCTGTAGTAGTAACCTGAAAATTCAAAATGTGATTATATTTCTGAACTACTCAAACTTAAGGAAGCTTCCTACTGGTCAGGAACAGCATGAGAACATTTCCTGTTCCAGTTCCAATATAATACTTAACTACATCAAAAGCATGACTAAGGAGGAAGGAAACCAATTCTTTCCATGAATGTACCCTTCTGAGCACTCTGAAGTGTTTTGTGAATATTTTGCAAGCGCACATTATTTTAGTAAAATGTTTCTAACAACTCTGCAACAGAAGCCACAGAATTCAACAAATGAGATCACTTATAACATCCGTAATTAAGTCAAGATGTGAACTAAGTGTCCAGACTCATGGAACACTCAACAATTCTATCCTTCTGTAGTAGGAGCGATGGAAAGATTATTGCAGTAGAGCTATCATCACTTCATACATTCTATTGTGTTACTGTAGCTTAAGCAGGAGACAAACATTTTTGTTTTACTGGTCAGTGCCTTCTATTTTTAAGGGTTAACTGAAAGTTGTTTTTAATGCTTTTATCTTTATTTTGCTTTTGTATTCTATTTTTGTAAGTGCCCAGTGTAGTGCCTCTGCACTAATGGGAATGGGATAAAAATAAAAATAATAAATACATTTATGCCCCACTCCCTAATGGAAGGGAAATTATTATGTCAGGCCCAGTACTACCATAATTGTAGGCCTTTTCCTTCAACTTCAAAAGAATGAGGGAACCAAGGTCTGGCATATATTGATTCATATCCAAAACACAAGATACGGCTTTAGTGACACCAGGATGTTCAAAGACATGGATATTTCTGAAGATGTGCATTTGATGCGCGTGTGTGTGCGTAGTCTAGCATGTGTGTTCACTCAAGTGGTGTTTTATCAGGTTGCTTCTCTACCAACAATGATGTGCTTGCAACATTCACAAAGGCTCTCAGCTGACTAAACCCATTCTTAGCTACCTAGGAGAAACGTAACGCAACAGTAGCACGGTCACTCTACCCGCTGTTTTCTTCCATCAGAAACCAGAAGACACCGTTTAATACATTTTAAGAAAACTGCTAAAACAAGAAATTATTGGAGATTCTAATGATTCTGCTCTTTTATAGATACAGGAACATGGGATTGGGGTAGTTTGAAAACATTTAAATGCTGACATTTCATTTTAGCCATTAAAATATTTACTAAAAGCATGGCATCACCCCCCCCACACACACACACCAGAACTCATTAAAATCTTACCTTTGGCTGTGACGATACAGGAGGTGTACTGATCAAAGGTTTCAGAGGAACTGCGTTAGTCTGAGGCGTGCTTATCCTTGGAGATACATACGACCTTGGTGATGAGGCATCCGATGTTAAAGACATTGGAGATTGATTAGATGGCTGAGCTGTGAATAAGACCATTGCAGCTTTAGAAAATCATACTGAATCTATATGTATGTATTTTTCATAGTACAGTAAGCCCCCGCAAAGTTGCGGTTCACTAACTGCGGTTTCAGTCTTTTGCGGTTTTCCTCCCAGTCAATATTTTTCAGTAAATTCCTTGTTTTTTCCAGTCTGTGGGGCCCACTGGCTGGTGGGAGCATCGACGGCAGTAGCTCTAGGCTGGCAGGGAGGCAGCTAGTGCAGTTGTCGGTGGGTGGCAAGTCTCCAGGAGGCTGGGAGTGGCCATTGGCAGGCTCTTCTCCAATGTGGGAGACATTGCACATGCATTATGGCCATTTTTAAACCACATCCGTACATTGCGGTTTTTCACTATTTGCGGTAGGTCCTGGAACCCAACCCCAGCGGATACTGGGGGCTTACTGTACTGCACTTCTATGTGACAAAGCTCAAAAGCATGAAAAGGGGGCATAAGGTAGGACTTACGATTAAGAAAACCATGAGACTCTGAGCTAAGACTCCATATAATACTATGTTTTTAAAAAACCTGAAATCTCATCAGAAAAGAGAAAATATTCAGCAGCAATAAAAGAGTAATTTCTTTATGGTTTCACTACCGTTTTGAAAACCCAGTAATAAGTTCAAAAACCACGACCTATCTTTACCTAATAACAGGCGCAAAATCGAGATGGAATTTTCAAGGATGTTAAGGTCTTGCTTAAAAACTTTCACACACTAAGGTGTAAATGTTATTCTTAGATGCACAAAGATATTCCAGCCTCATGAGTGACTGGTATGATTTTGCTTCTGAAACATCAAAAGTGAGCACCCATATTCCAAAATACATTATAACAGTCTGAAAACAGGAATTTATACCCTGTAGAATGCATGTATCTAGAAGTTTAATTTCAAGTAGCAGGTGAGAAATCAGGATGCACAGCAGCGTAATTCGTACACAGCCTGCCTTTAGCACTGATTCAACTACCAAAAATAAATCTATGTCTGCAGATATAAATTATATTCCTAAATATGTACTGACATACATTGGATAATATTAAGCAGAGTGTAATTAAGCATGTACCAGGGACACTCAAAATGATATATTCACATATTTGGAATAAATTATCTTGGTCTTTAACTAGATAATTACCATTTATTTTATTATAACCACAGTACTTTTAAGTTCTTCTTGTGGACACCAACAGAGGCAATACAATATGTTAGGAGAAGTGTGCCGTGCATACAGATCAAATAGAATGAATGTAATGCTAATTTGTTGGCTTCAATAAATCAACATTATGTTTATTGGATACAATTTTAAATTCACTTCTCAAAATTTCAAGTAAACTTCACACTTTCTGAATATCCCGATGTTTTTATGCTAGTCTGGTTTGAAGCACATCTTAGATTCACCAATTTTTAAAAAAAAACTCACAAGAAGAGTCCACTCTATTCTAAATTGCAAAAATAAGAATTTCAAAATACCTTGTGTGGAAAGCTGTGCGGCTTGAGAAATCAGGGAAGTTATATTAAAAGCAGATGGTCCAGCAGTGAGAATTTTATGGAGTATAGATTGCAGAGAAGCTTGTGTCACAGCAGCTGTAAGAACTAATACACAAGTTGATATTATTAGTGTTCTTTAAAAAACCTCAAAAAACCAATTTAAACCTATTCCTTTTCTCTGAAAGAAAAAGTGTCAAATAACTAGCACTACAGAATATAGCTAGTAAGCAACCCAACCAAGATGCTTTGCTGATTCTTATGTCAGCTGCAGTGTGGCTGGCTAGGAACAGATTCTGCTCTGCAAGAAGAAAAACAGTAAGTACACCAGAGCAGTGAAAGGGCCCTAGCTCTTTCTGCTGCCTTCAAGGAGATATTAATACCATCCATGGCATGGCTGTTTTAAGGAGGTTCCTCAAGTTATTGATTCAGTCCCCACAATTGACAGACAAATCAAATACATAGGATTTACATGTGCTGACTCCACTATTCAACAGATGATCCATATAGTCTATTATGGTTGGGATTTAATTTAGGAAATACTCAGGCACTGAGACAGCCAGAACGAAACACACTGCACATAACAATCTCAAAGTCTGTATCTTGGGCATTTGCTATTCTCCCAAACTAGGTCCCCCAAACAATACAGGTTGAATTTTGTTGTTACAACTGAGGCTTAAGCAATTGTTACACAGAAGTAACGTCTGTGCATAAGGGAAGAGGGAAGGTGTTAAAGGAGACCACATTGTGCCCATAATTGCGTTTTCAATACATGTACCACATTTTAGAAATGTTGAATATTTAATCAAAATCAGTGGGTTTCAGCACAGATGTGGGCACGACTGTATTGATTACTGTTTTTCCAGTTTAGCTAGAATGCTGTATAACTCTCAAATGTTTGTTTATTTCCATATCTATATTGCCCCATTAGTGTTTGCCAATCTGGATGGTTTACAATGTGAAATAAACAGTAAGAAGCACTTTGTAATAAATACAAAAATACAGTAAGATACAATTAAACCTGTCATTAGTTAAAACTAATTTGGGTCTTGGAACACAGAAAATTTTCTTTATCCCATTTGCTGCACCAGATCCTCAGCTAGGCAATTCTAGGCAGCTCTTAAGGCATATGTGCTCCTGAGATCAATGGGACCACTACTTTTTTTAATAGTATAAAACAGCAATGTTTCAATCAACTTTCACAATTTGAAACTCAAACCAGGAAATCTAGCTAGATAACTCCGCTTTCTATAGTAAGCTAAACACCAACAACATATGGCATAATGGAATTGTCTAGAATAATTAATGTAAACTAAAACACTTTCTGCTCCCTCCAATACAGGGGCTATGTAATATGAGGCAACATATGGGCTCCCTGCCCCTTTCTTCCTTGCATGACTGATGGAGGATAAGGAGATTTCCATGGGGAAGTCATTAGACAGTATCTTATTCAATTCTCCCCAAAAATTATCCCTTCCCAGGGCTGTTTTTAATTTATATTTCTGCAACTGGTGTCTGGCACTGGGACTCCTTTCTCAAAAGGAGAAAGAACCGATTGACTGCAGGGAAACCAGCAGATATACTGATAAATACTCTATTTTCATTAACCATTTCTCACCTGCAAATCTGCCTCTCCACCACTCCCGATTTTCCTTAGCGATATTTTGGCACATTTTCAATATGTGGTACCTGTGACCATGTGTACTAAATAAAACCATTCCAGTCAATTAACATTTGAATTTACCGTTGTTTTACAAGTTTCTTGTATGTTGGTTTATTCAAGTGATCCTCATTAAAACATTCTTTACACAGAATTAGGATTTCCATGACTGGATATATTATTGGGGAATAAGCCTGTAAAGATGTCTTACCTTCATTTATTTTGGATATATCTACACTAGAATTATTAAGCTGTAGGGTGGCTTGAAGAGCAGGTAGCAACTGTCGAAGAAGGTTTGGGTCTTGAAGCAATGGAGGAATTGGTGACTGTGAAACAGGTGAAACGGGGACTGCAGAAGTGGATGAAGTTGGTACAGAGGTTGGATTCAAGCCAGAAGCAGATGATGTGGAAGGGGTTGTGCATGAGTGGGATACAGACTTGTCCATAGAGACAGATTCTAAAAGGAATAGATGGAAAATTGTATTCAATTCCACAATCCTGACACATATCCTGTACTAGTTACAATACAAAGTATAGTGAGTGGCAGTTTGTCTCCAAACACACCACATATTTCAAACTCATTTGATAAAATCACTGCAGAGAAGTAATGAGAGCTGGTTACATGTCTTCATTTTTTAAAAAACAAGGACAAACCAGGATATACACACCAGCACATCATTCATAACTGAAAAGCAGCGCCTCCATCCTTTGTACTGTTCAAATTTGACTAATGTTTTCAAGCCCTGTTTTTTATTTCTTTTCGTATACTTTTCTAAAATCAAAGAGCCTAAATGTGTTCAATTTGCAGCAAAATCCAAACATAAATGGATCAAAGACAGACATGCAGAACCACACTTATGTGTGTTAAGGAGGTTTTCCTGCCTCCTCCACCCATTATGGTCTCTTGCACCCTGAGGATCAATCAAGTGAAACTATATGAGTTAGGAAAAACAGGGCAAAAAATTGGAAGCACCCAGCAGGGATTTTTCTTCTCAGGCAAAACATTCATGGATCTAAGCTAGCAGACACTAATATATGCCCTGCACATCTACTTTTGGAATTAACAGTAAAATCAAAGTTATAGATGGCATGCCCCAGTCTGATCAATAATATTAAATAACTAATGTTAATCAAATAGGGTTTTTTCCCAACTGACCTTTTCTCTCTGTTTTCTGTAAAGGGATGGAAGAGGTGGGTGTAGGCAGTTTTGATAAGGAAGATGCTCCGTTTGCATCAAACGATTTCTTTGGCTGGTGATCAGACTGTAGAGAAAACGGACTAGGAGGAACAGAAGTTGGGGTAGTAGATTGATGAACCACTGTTTTGATGGGATGTTGAACTGGGGTGGAACTACTGTGAGTCTCTGTTCTTGGCAGTCTGTAGTCTCTGTCATTGTGTCTGCTTGTCTGAGACAAAATATTCTGTGGGAGCATATTAGCGGCATCACTGGAATGCTTCTCGTCCACTTTTGTTTATCATTCACAATGTTGCAATGAGAAACAGAAAAGATCCAATTAGAGCTCCAACAGTGGCTAAGTAAGTGTAAGACTTTTTCTATTACTGCTCCAACTACAATTACCAACAACTGTATTTTTTAAAAATACTTAAACGTTGAGATGGTTCCATCATAATGAACTTTCCTGACATCTCCAGTAATGACAGATAATAAAACTTCTGATGTCTTTAACATCAAAATGGAATATGCCACACTCTACATAACTTATGCCTCATGGCACAGTAGTTAAAATGCTGTACTGCAGCATAAACTGTGCTCACAACCTGGGGTTCAATTCCCGGGTAGCTGCCTCAAAGTTGGCTCAGATTTCCATCCTTCCAAGTTTGGTAAAATAAGTACCCAATTTGCTTTGGGGGGGGCATTGTGCAGCCTTTATAATTTAATTGCAAACCACCCAGAGAGTGCTTTAAGTACTATAGTGCAATATATAAGCAGAACACTTTGCTTTTGGGTTTCTTAAAAGAAATAAATAAAACCAAATACACAAAGCTTGCCATAGTCTTATCTCAAATGGGAAGAACTGAGTGTACTGGATATACTGTATAATAGATGCTGCTTAAATTTGCAAACATAAAGCTTCACATAAAGGCTTTTGGGGAAACTCAAAAAAAGGCATATTGATTAGGTAAAATCTCTGGTTTCAAGAACATTCAGAAGCACAAGTTAAGAGGAGAAACAGAAAATGCCAGGCATACAAGTCATGGTCCTAAAATAAGTTCCAAGATCTATTTTGGTACCAATGAAAAAAATTAAAGTTGAATATCAAGGATTTATGGAGGGCCTGATAGTTATATTTTTAAAAGAATCAAAAGTACTGGGAGGAAAATGAAAATGAACAGATAAGAACTATGTGTATTAAAACATACGTACTTCCACTAGAAAACCCACTAGCAGCAGTCGCCTGCATCACCTCTCTCCTGTAATCTCTGTCTTTTGGGAAACTGTTGACAGACATTTTGCTTGCTTCTTTTTGTCTCTGCTCTCTGAAGTGGAAAAAGCAAATAGTCAACAAGCAAATATCAACAATAAGAAATGTTAGATTACACCTAATATAAAATACTTACCTTTCAAGCCATTCTTTTGGTTTTTCCCACTGTGAAACTTCTGTTCGACAATTATAATAATACTTTTTGCCAGAAGAACTAATGTGCTCAGACCAGTCATCTGCAGAATCATAGGACTGGAGAGGGAAGAGCGACAACAACAATGATGGAATCAAATGAATATCACACAAATAGGATTTTCCAAATTTTGAATTTTAGAGTATGTTTTCCTAAATATACTGCTTTCAGGAGAAATTCAATATAATACAAGGCATATAGCACACATTAACATCTTCATAGTAATTACGTTATAAACTGGTTCCTTTTCAGTTAGCAACAATAGTGCTTACTCACTGAAAAAAGACTTGATTTTATATTGAACCATACAGTTCTGCAAGCCATAATCCTGTACCCATCGCCATCAACCTGTTGCATGGGAACTATACTTCAAATGGATCTAGGAAAGTCTAAGGAATTCCAGAATGCTGTTCTGACAATGTTCTGAAAAGGAATCTGGGATTGTTTTAAAGTTCACTTCTAACAGGCTGATCATTCCAATTCCAAAAATCTTTTCTGCCTTCAAAATAATATTAAAGAGTAGAACTTCCTGTAACATATAAAACCACTCCAAATTGATTCTGAATTGTTCATACTAGAAAACAATATGATCATTCTTGCCCTACCTATTAACTCTAATCAGCCCAAATGTCAACCTGATTTCTAGAGATTTACTAACAGTATATATACAATAATACAGTGGACAAAAAGACTGCTTATGTTCACAATCAATACTTACTGCCTCAGAGGTTTTGCTTGGATTATTGCTAGGATTAGAAGAATGTGAATTTGAGCTATGAAGAGCACTGTGGTTATGAGAATTTTCTTGAGGAGAGTAACTGGTCCCTAAAAACATAAGCAAAATTTTGTAATTAATTTTTACAAACATTAGACATGTTTAATTGCCTCAAAGCAGAAGACAGTCCAATGTATTCATAAACTTGTACTTTATTGTTTCTATGCACATTATATTCACTGAGCACAGTTGTGCAATAGCTGGGTACTCATTTAACTGATGAAGAATGGAAAGCTGAGCCAACTTTGAAGAAGCTACCCAGGAATTGAACCCCAGGTTGTGAGCAAAGTTTATGTTGTAGTACAGCATTTTAACCATTGCGCCACAAGGCATCAATTATGTACAGCAGAGGTGCCCAATAGGTAGATTGCGATCTACCAGTAGATCGCAAAGGTAATGTGTGTAGATCCCAGCCAGCCCCCCATCCCCCAGGCAGCAGAGGAAGGCCCTTGGCCATTGTGCCACCCCTGCCTGCCTTTTCCTCCCCAACCCAGCCAACAGAGGGGCCTTCGGCCATAGCACTGCGGCCCCCAGCCTCTTCCTCCCCAGCCCAGGCAATGGAGGGCATTTATATAATAGGTAGATCATTTTGACTTGGTCATTGATGATCATTTTCCTAAATATAGTCATATTTAGGAAAATGATGCTAAATATGGACCATATTTAGGTCATTTTATAAGTAGCTCACATGCTGAAAAAGTTTGGTCATCTTTGATGTAGAGTGTGGCTTATTCCATTTTGATGTATCAAACAAAATTATGTCTGATTTCTTCAAGAAAAGTACCATAATAATAGAAGATGAATTTAGCAAAAATTTAATCTTTCAGAGCCATTACTATCAACTAAATATCCGCTTGCAGATATGATTAAAGAGGTATTCCTAACTACA
>JAIOUR011495543.1:0-12789 GCA_020711275.1 Calotes versicolor
TTACAACTGGCTCGACTTACAACCATTTCGAGTTACAAACAGCAGTGGTTGCAAAATTTCCCTCGACTTACAACCACAATTTCGACATACAACCAAAAAAGGCACAACATTTTAACTGCTTTCACTTTTTTCCTTCAGCTAACTGTTGGTCAGCGAAGAGGCTGCTTCTCTGTAGCTCCTTCGCCCCCATGGTTAGTTTTCAAGAGAGACTGTGTAGTATTTTAGGTTTTAAAAATTTATCCTCCCCTGCCAAAAGCAGATGCATTAACTGCTTTTGCATTAGTTCCTGTGGGTTCTAACTTGACTTAAGACCATCATCTATGTATGAATTAAGTTTGTAAGTAGAGGTACCACTATATTTCTCATAGGAATGCATTGAAATATAAAAACCAGTTGTACCAATTAATAGCATTTCAATGCATTCCTATGGGAAACATGGTTTCGACTTAAGACCAACTCGAGCTAAGACCATTCTTAACTGGCACTCCAGGTGTTTTGAATTACAACTCTTAACAGTCCTTTATTGATATAGGCTAGGGATTCTGGGAATTGCAATCCAATACATATGGAGTGCCAAAGGTTCGCCACCACTGAATTAGATTAACTTGTTGCCTGTAGTTCATAGCTTGGCCCTCTGTCTCTCTTAGGAAAATGCAAGATTTCCTGATTTTGTCATTGTGGCAGCCAAAAGAAAACTGAAGAGCAGCACAGGATCTGTACTCTTCTTTCACTATAAATTCTCCCCCTCCCCCAATTTTATTCCTGGCTCTGATATCTCACTGGGTTATGGTTGCATTTCTTGTCATATATTCTGTATACTAGTCTTGTACATTTGAGGGCATAATCCTAACCCCTTGCCTTATGCTTATCTTGCCACATCGTCAAAATGTCCAAAAACTGTATGTTTGTAATTGTTATTCTCCTTTCCCTCCATCTTACTGAAGTAAGCTTGGACATTTGTACTTCTCTTTGGCAAATATTGACCTCATATGTTACCTATTTCATATAATTTTTCTTGAGTGTATTTGTTTTTAGCAATTTCCCAAGATTTTTACTTTGATAATGTTCTTAACACTTCCCCTCTTTTTTTCACCTCAGATTTCTGACCCCATGCTGCTATTAAAATACATGTGGTGGTTTGTACGATTTTATTGATAATGTGGGGAAAGACAAGTTAAGTTGAGGACTGTGGGACTGAAAGTGGAGGAATGTAACACATAGTAAATCTCTAAACTATAAAAACCTGGGAAACAAAGCAAGCAAGCAAACAAAAAGCACTAGGTGTCTGGTAATTTTTTCTGCTATGTACATGAATTGATTAAAAAAAACAATTCTGAAATTAGACATAGACTAATTCTATTATTTTATGTGACTTAAATGTTTCTTCTTTTGTTGCCACATTTGGATACTGTGACACGTGCCTTAGTTATACCCTGCTTGGATTACTGCTGCTTCACCTATGTAAGAACAGCCTTGCTGGATCAGGCCACAGTGGCTCAACATCTGCTTCAGGGTATTCCCTATTTGAATTGAATATCCTATTTCTCCAACCTGGAGGTTGTCCTTAGGCCTCCGTAGTTATAACTTTTGATACCCTTGTTCTCCATAAACTATGTAGGGCTGACTTTGAAGGCTTCTTCTTCTTCTTCTTCTTCTTCTTCTTCTTCTTCTTCTTCTTCTTCTTCTTCTTCTTCTTCTTCTTCTTCTTCTTCTTCTTCTTCTTCTTCTTCTTCAAACTGCAGAAGTGTAAGTGCAGACCTTTGGATCTTCAAACCCAGCCCTTGTCAGTGGGCAGTGGGGAATCAAACTCCCAACTCTGGATCCACACCCAGACAGCTAAGCCACTGATAATCTGGTTCGGAAACATCATCTGATGCAAAATGCTGCAGCCACAATGTTGACTGTGGTTGGTTACGTTCAGCATATAACTCTCCTATTACAACGGCTTCATTGGGTACCAGTACATTTCTGGGTCCTGTTCAAATTTCTGTTTGAAACCTATAAAGCCCTACCTATATAATGTGTTCAGGCTATCTGGTGAATTATATATCCTCATATTAAGCCTCCTTGTATCTTTAAAACCTCCAAGGAGAACCTCCTCATAGTCCTCTCACATGGACCCTGGAACTCCCTTCCACAGGAGGCTAGAAATGCCCCATGTCTGATGTCCTTCTTCAGACAGACAAAGACCTTTCTCTTCAGACAAGCTTTCCTTAAATTATAAGTTGTTTACATCATTGCTTGGACCAAAGTCTGTAGCACTACTTGACCTTCCTCTTTTATTGTTCTCTTATTGTTCTTAGAATTATAATTGTACCGTCTTTTAATAATGTTAAGATACCTCATCTCATCGTTCTTAGTTTTAAATATTGTCTTTAGTATTCTTTGGCAACTGTTGTGCACTCACTACTAGCAACTTTGTATATTGTCCTCCATTGGAGGACAATATACAAAGCTGCCTTGGGTCCTTTCCAAGGGGAAAGGTGGGTTAAAATATGTTAATTACATTAAATTAAAAATAAATTTACAGGTCCATTTGAGGAAAACCAAGGGAAGGCCTTCTCGGTTGTTGTCCCCAAGATATGAAATTCAGTCCTTGGCGAGGAAAGGCCAACTCTCCTCTTTCCTCTCCTTTCAGCAACAATTGAACAAATTTTATTGTCAGAATTATAGTATGTAATTTTAACATAGCTACATGCTTTCTATTTTATGCACTTGAACCTTTTTAATGCCCTTTAAATCTTTTTATACGTAATCTGTGTTAGATGATGATTTTACTATTTCCATTTTAAATAACTTTTCAATAGTTTGGGTATCTTGTTTTACTTTTTTGGCCAACATCTTCTTGCTCAGAATAGTAAATCGCACTAGCATAAGCCCATTGAATAAACATGAATTTAGTGAGTTAATGCTTCTGTTGTTGTTATTCAGTCGCACAGTCAAGTCCAACTCTTTGCAACCTCATGGACCACAGCATGCCAGGCCTTCCTGTCCTCCACTGTTTCCCGGATTTGACTAAGTTTATCCCTGTTGCCTCGCTGACACTTATCCAACCATCTCGCTCTCGGTGATCCCCTTCTCCTTTTGACTTCTACCTTCCCTAGCATCAAGGCCTTTTCTAGGGAATCATCCCTCCTCATCTGGTGACCAACGTATTTCAGCTTCAGCTTCAGCACCTGCCCTGCAAGGAGCAGTCAGGGTTGATTTCCTCTAGGATTGACTGGTTTGATCTCCTGGCTGTCCAGGGGACTCTCAAGAGTCTTCTCCAGCACCACAGCTCAAAAGTGTCTATTTTTCAACACTTAGCCTTTTTCAGGGTCCAGCTCTCACTTCCATACATTACTACTGGGAATACCATCGCTTTGACTATATGGACTTTTGTTAGCAGGGTGATGTCTCTACTTTTTATTATGCTGCCTAAGTTTGCCATAGCTTTTCTTCCAAGGACAGGCGTCTTTTGATTTCCTGGCTGCAGTCTCCTTTGAATTTTGGAGGAGTTGGCAGCATAGGATCGATGGACCTACTTTAGTGCAATTTACTGTAGTAGACAACAAGTTGTTGGCCATGATTTGTTTTCATCATTGGTGAGTCACCTTAATCCCTTCCCCTGGAGAAAGGCAGTAGAAAAGTACAACAAATAATCATAAAATTGTTTTTCTTTACCCACAATTCCAAGATGTTGAATTTCTTGCTCTCTTATGTGAACAAGATGATATTATAGCTCACGCTAACTAGGTTTACTTCACAGCAATTTCCCAATAGATGAAAGCACTATTAGGCAACCCTGAAAGCTTAAAGGTCCACCCTAGAGTGAATTATTACAATTTAGTTGTCAGCCTCAGTGTGCTGTTACACAGAAATGCTAATATGTTTTTGCCTGTAGCAGTTCTGGAAACATCTGTAACACTGTTGTAACATAAATACATGGTGAAAAACAAAATAAGTGGCGGCTGAGTACAGTCTACTGACGAGTTGTCTTTCATTTTGAAGCCACCTGAAGACTCCAGTTGGATGAATAATAGTTCACCCTCCACATGGTTTCCGTTCTTTGGGGGGTGATAGCATACAGAAAGAAAATCTACTTTTAGCTCTGGCTTCTGTTTGCCTCTTTGTGAGTGCGTCTGAGAGGACTTCCTGTCTGCTTGCTGATAGGAAATGTTAGTGAAACAGACAAGCTGAGTGACATTTCTCATGCGCTGGTAGCATTTTCAGACGGGCATAGAGAACCCCCTTTTCATGCAGTGCTTTGCATGAAAGGTTACTTTATGACACACAGAGAAAAATCTATCATCGTTGCTCACTTCTTTTTTCAAAAACAACAACAGTGCTTTCTGTCTGATTCACGGCCCCGTCTTGTACATGCAATGATGTCTAGACATTTTCCCATTTCCAGTATGTGTACTGTATGCAATAGGCAATATTTAGCATTCACACTCCTCCACTCTCTTCACACACCCCAATCCTCTCACACTGCAGCCTCAAATCAGAAAACGGGTCTCTCAGAAAGGGCACTGCGCAATCTCATTTTTCACTGACTGTGTTTCAGTTCTATGGAATGGAGGCTGCAGTCTGGGAGCTACTAAAGGGGGTGGTGGGGTGGGAGGGGGAGAGCCAGACTTGTCAACTCAAGCCTCTGAGTTCCTTTAAGGGAGTCAACTTGTCCTCTATTTGGTCTTCCACTTTTACTGTGGCCTTCAATTTTTCTCAGCATTAGTAATCTTAGAACTGCAGAGCTGGAAAAGATACTATGAATTGTCAAGCCCAACCCTTGTCAAAGAGGCACTGGGGAATCAATCTCTCAACTTCTGGTTCTTCATCTAGATGCCTAAACCCCAACTTCCAGGGAGTCCACTGGTACTATGGGTTGTTAAGCCACTGGGCTGCATAGTCAGCAAAGTTGGACACAGGCACATGCCATGTGGGTGCATGTACATTTTCCCCATCCCATCGCAACCATTTTTCTGTCAGCCATGAGGGAAGGGGTGGGTGGGAGACAGCAGGAGAGACGGAGTGGGCGGGGATGCACACATGTGTAAGTGTGCAACTAGCACACTCCAGAAGGGGCTGGTATGGATGCGCAAGCATGAGCAACTAACACCCTGGACCATGGGCATCTGGAAAAACACTCTGCTGGGCCATGGATCAAAAAGGTTGGAGGCCACTGGCCTAAACCACTGATCTATCCAGCCAGCCTCATAAACATGCACCAAAACAGAGTAACCTAAAGGAATAAGCCATTGTTACTTCTGAATGGAAATTTTCTTATTTCTGTCCAAATTAACCAGACCTGATTCACTTTTTGACTGTGCAACTCAATATCATCTGACATGAGCATTTCCCCCTTTCTGGGGTGGATCCTCTCGTGGAAGGAAGGCTTTGGAATGAGAGGGATTTCCTGCTGCCTTCAGCATTTCCCAACATTATTGTCTTTTCCAGAGGTGCCCTAAGTATGATAGCCTCAGTTTTGTCATTTTTACCTCTAGAGACAATTCAATCTTGGCTTGCTGCAGGACCCACTTGTTTATTTTTCTAGCAATCCACAAAGCTCGCCTCCAGCACCGCCTTTCAACTTAATCAGTTTTCTCCCTGTCAGCTTTCTTTACTGGCTAGCTTTCACACCCATAGATGGTGATTAGAAATACAAGAGTATGGATTGTGTAGACTAGCCTACTATCTTGGCCTTGGTCTTCAGTGACACATCCTTACACTTGATACTTTCTAATTCCTTCATTGCTGCCCTTCTGAATCTCAGCCTTTTACTCAATTTTTTGGCTATAGTTTTCACTTGGATTGATGATTGGACTGAAATATACAAAATCTCTCACTATTTCAACTTCTTCATTGTCTGTGTTAAAGTTGTATGATTCTTCTTCAGTCAGGATTTTTATTTTGACATTCCATTGCAGTCCTGCTTTGGCACTTTCCCCTTTCACTTTCAATAAAAGTTGTTTCAAGCCATTGCTACTTTCTGCCAGTAAGAAGTTGCCATCTGCGTACTTTGAATTATTGATATTTTTTCTTCCTATTTGACTCTTCCTTCATCCGACTCTAATATGGCCTTCTATGTGATATGTTCTGCATACATATAGAAACAATATGAAATATTATATTTAACTGTTCTTTAAAAGTGAGGCTTTGTGATCAATTACAAATCCTGATGTAAATTTCCTCCATTGGCAGTAGGTGGTCTCAATGATTCAAGAGTCCCTGCCAGCAAGACAGTTCTATGATTCACTGATTCTGTACTGCTTTGCTCGGGTACAATACACATCAATATCAGTGTTTGACGTATTCTAAGCTAAGCTGTCTATGTCTTGTTTCTTTGACCTGCTCCTGACAAATAGGCTGTGTGGATTAGCAAAGCAGGTGATCCACATGGTGAGTTAGTTGAATCAAGATTCTTGGATTTTCTGTGCAAGCTGAAATGCTGGATTTCATGAAGGCACATGCTTCCGTTTCACAATCATGGTGCTGATTTCTGAATGCCTTTAGGTTCCTCCCCTGTTGTTCCATTCTATAGGGAAAATAAGTGATTGCACTTGTGAAGAGAAACCTAACACAAGCTCAATGCTGTAGCCTCCGCTGAGAATTCCACAGTGGCACACATGCATATGGTAGACCTCTGCTCTCAATTTGCACCTACCTAGCAAAATGAGATTTTGCTAACTGGTGGGGATTCAAACTCTCATGTCTCACATTCTTGTTCTTCTCATCCCATGAGCAGTTAGGACCTCCCTTTTAGCTCTCTCCATAAGACAGGGGCATAACTAAGGGGGGGGGGGACAAGCACCATGGACAGCACATTCATTCCCATAGACTTCAGTGCAATGTGAGGTGCTGTCCATGGTTCTTGTCCCCCATTAGTTATGCCCCTGCCATAAGAAGAAGAGATTTAGAACTTTTTTCCCTGTGCTGTTGAGCAGAAATTCACCACTAACATTTTAACATTAACATTTTAATACAAATAATGCAAATTCTGCAAATTCTGCAAAGCAGTGATGCCTGCTGTTTAGATGAATCAGAAGCACTGGAGTGGTTGATTTGTCTAAAAAGCAACTTGCTCTGTGCCTGTTGTATGTGTATTTTGCTTTCCAAAAGGAAAATACGTTAATTCTGTGCAGGGACAATCTGCACAAACTGAAATTTTAAAACCTTGTAAGGAAAAAAAACACCCTACTTGCTGTTCTGCTCTTTTCCGGAGGTGAAGAATCCTGTAAGGTTTCAAATGTTCCTAATCCAAATACCTCATCATATCAAAACAATGTAGATTAGCAAGAATGAAGAATTTAGGAAAGGCTACAGTACAGACTGTGCTTTTCATCTGTACTAGACACCTTAGTTTGGCCTTGGAAATGAATCTATAAAAGGCATCAGTGAAACAAATCAAAGAAGCGTATGGCCCCTTAAAAATGACCAAGTTCTGTTTAGATGTAAGGTTTGCAGACTTTAGTCAACTGCTTCAAATATAGTTTTCCAGATATAAGGCTCCACGCATATGAAGAAGCAGGACATAAAAACCATATCACTTCCCCTGCTCCTCTTTTTGTTTTTGGGCTTTCCAGCCTATTAGGACAAATGGAGAATTGTCCTACTCCAGGTTTGGTGTATGTAATGCCAGCCACTCATTTGTTCACCCTTTCCTGAACTCCCAGCCTCACATTATGAGTGAGTGAGAAGGAAGGGGGAACAGAAAATAGGAGAATGAATGTGGGAGAATATTTACCGGTAACTGTGCAGCTACAAAACTAGGCAGAGAGAAAAGGAACAGAGGATAAGAATGTTCCTGATTTGGGGAGAAGATGTATTTTTCTGCTTCTCAGCTGAATTATGGAATGAATGAATGTGTGCTGTCCCTTCTTAGGATAAGGTCAAAAGTGCCATTGTGTGTGACATTGTCCTTCATCAGAGGTTTAATTCAATTTTTCACTAAATCACATAGTTACATCTGCCTTTGCTGCATTCTTCTTTTGTGCTTGTGAAACAGAAGCCATGTTAAGTTATATAGTACTTATCCTTGGTTACTCTTGCATTAATCACTCTAACTAAATAGTGGAAAAGTTTGTTGTCCAAATATGCAGCTTGCTCAATTTGATTTCATATAACAATCATTATCACCTATCTAAGTGCCTCCTTTGACAGAAATTGCAGACATCCCAGCACTTTTATAGTGCATTTCACATCCAACTTGACAGACAACTGTGCCCTCTTGGATAGGGGTGGCAGTGATGTAGCAATAGATCTCTGAACAATTTCCAGTTGATTGCCAAGAGTTTCTCACTCCTAGTGAGCCAGTAGTTTCCTGCCTGTTTTGAGAATCCCCAGTTTAATTATGTGGTAGACTTGAACTTGTATTGGTTAACATCCCAGCATATTGCTCACAAAGTTCACTTGGCAGAAAGCACGAAGGAATTGGGTTATGCGAATGAAGTTCTGTCTGTTATGAAAATAATGGTGATTGGGGGGGACAGAGTTAAAAAAGCTTGTATAGGAGAAAAAAGGGAATGAGTGCGCACCTGTGTGGGATATTCATGGGGATGAACTCTTGAGAGATCCTCCTTTGAGTTATAAATCAAACAATTGTGAACACTTTGAACCATGTGCATAAATGAAGTTTGTCATATAGCCTTATATGTGTAGGGTCAGTGTTGGTATTTGAGTTGCAAATAGACCCAAGGCATGCATTGAAATCAATTTCAGAGTACACGCTGCCCATATTTGCTTCAAATGCTATGTAATTTTTATCAAAAAATAGCACCAACTATGTAAGCATTTGGTATTGTATGTTTCCAAATGGGCTTAAGTAAATGGGATTATGAGGAGCTTTCTTTTCATTGCATACATTTGCTGTAATTATTGTATGGCATGTGTCTTTTCTGTTCCAACTTTTTATTTGAAAGACTTTCTTTTGGGGATTTGTATTTAACTATTTTTTAGCTTTTACCTAATCTTGCTCCCCTTTTTGTCACCTTTCACCTTGACCAATATATCTTGAGAAAGGACTTCACAGAATGATTTCCCCCCTTCCTTCATTTTGTATAAGTCTGTGATTGATATGGTAGTAAGCGAAGACAAGCTATTGTTCAATTACTTTATGGAAGGGGTTTGTGGCTCTGAGGTAATAATGTATGCATTGTTAGGAAGGTATGTGTTAAAAGCTTGTGTGTTGTGGATACGTGAATGTGTTTGTTCTCCTGGCAAGAGTGTTTTCCTGTGGATTGTGTTAAGTGATATTGACAGGTCATGTGGTAATCGTGAGCTTGTCACAGCAGGAGGGAGCAGATATGTGTCTTCTGCATTAATACAATCAACATCCGTTCAGCAGAAGGCCAGGCCAGGCCTTTCCCTAGGAAACATATGCCAAAACTATTATCAAAGGCTGCATTATGGCCTGCAGCAAACTGGACAGGATGGTAATGGGGAAAGACTTGTGCAAGGAAGGCCCTGAGAGCCCCTTATCCTTTCAAAGTATGATGTCGAATGGACTTGGTGTGTCTGTAGACTGGAACTGTAGGTAAGTGTTGTCAACAACATCAGAATTACAATCCTTTTCCTTGGTTTTAGGATTCTGTAAGTTTGCTTTGTTTATTAGGGCAGCTGCTTAACAGAAAGCATGCCAGGTGAACAGGGAAAACATCGGAGATGTTTATGAAAATCACTGAAGGCCCTGAGCAGCTCATTATTTCTCTTTGAGGAAGAAATCTGTGATACACATTAGGATATCTGTCACCATATGTAATGAGGCTCTCTGCCATGTCATATTCAAGAGCCATTATTCCATCCTAATAAGTGTGATTTTCTTTTAAAAAGAAGCTTTTTTCGAGTATGACATTATCGATGTGAAGGGGAATAGTGAGCATTTTGCTACTTGTACAATGGAAACAACAACAACAAAAGGATTTACTTTGGATAACTGTTGCAAGATGAAATAGGTACATTAGACTGTCAAAAATAGCGAAGATTATTTGTAGCCTAATACAAAGACACAAGTTACTGACTTCTGGCATTCAGTTGTGAATTTTTAGAGAACTGAAGCAAAAGACAGAGAATCTATCGAAGATATACAGTATAGCTAACCATCCAAGTTCATTTCTTTACTTAAGAACCCAAAGCTATCATCCAGAATTTTTAAAACCACCGTAGAAGGTCTGAAAAGCTTCAAGTCCAATATTTTTCTCTAGGTCAATTGGTGTAAAAATATGTTAAAAGCTAAAGTTGCTAGACATATGAAAGACCAAATGGCTTCTGTCAAAGAAAATCTTGCCTTATCACAAATATGTACAGTACATAAGGTATATTTTCAGCTACAGCACTATTTCCATGACTCCCCCCCCCCACCCCTTGCTGTCTTTTTGGATACAATGATACATCACATTCTTTCTTTTTGTTTGTGTTGGGAAGGGGGCAGCTCTGTAGGCCCTTTCCCACCTCATCTTGACAGGAGGATTTCTTGTATACTTTGTGCAGCCATGGTTCACTCAAGGGCAATTTTCCTTTGGCCTTCAAGTCAAAGCATTCAGTATAGCATAAACCCCTCTAGTAGTACTGTAGGTCAGAAGGGAAGTTGGTACGTAGGCAAACTAGGAATTGTGTGTAGATAGATCAAAAAATACTTCATCATGAGTCCGGTGGCAGCTTATTCCACTGCTGAACAGCTCTAACCATCATGGTGTTCTTCCTAATGTTCAAACGGATTCTCCTTTCCTGTAGTTTGAACCCACTGCCCTGAGACCTGGTCTTTGAAGCCATGGAAAAACATGTCCCCTCTTCGATATGCCTTCCTTTCAGATATTTAAACATGGCTGTCATATCCCCTCTCAACCTTCTTTTTGTAAGGCTAAATGTTCCCAGCTCCCTAAGCCTTTCCTCATAAGACATTTCTTTTAAACCTTTAATCATTTTGGTTGCCCCTCCTCTGGACCCATTCGAGGTTATCAATGTCCTTTTGCTTTTCAAAGCCCTGGAAACATTCAGTGAAAAGTTTGTGATACATGGAGTTTTGCACTACAGTGAATCTGCAAACAGTCTGATGGTTGCACCAGACCCGTGTGTATGCATGTGTGTGTGAGAGAGGGTGGGAAGGGAGAGAGAGAGGGAGAGGGAGAAGGAGAGGGAGAAGGAGAAGGAGAAGGAGAAGGAAGGAGAGAGGAATAACATTAATACCCCTATAGAAATGTACTACTGTATCTGCCCTTTCTTTGCTGCCATGCTGAGAAGCAGCCGTTGGAAATCAAAGCACAAAATGGGAGCACTTGGAAATGCTTTTCAATGACTTCCTGCAATAGGATGGTTCTATTTTTAACGATCTTACAAATGGTATCAGAGAACCAGCGCAAAGGAGAGCTAAGTACATGGGCATGCAGTGCCCATGGAAAGAGTGCCACGTGGTCTGGCCCAGTTTATGGGTGAGCAGATTGGCCCTGGGAGGAGGAGCCAGAAAGTCATGTGGGTACAGAAGCCTTAAAGGGGCGTGTAACCCAAAAGCAGGCCACTTGGTTGCCAGCAGCAGAGATGAGAGAACTGGGAGTTTTGTGGTGTTTTCTTTTCTGTGGGAACAGGTCAAAATAGCTCTTTGACTGTTTAAGGTTGCTGACTAGCCCGGTCTAGAGCATTGGTGCCCCTCCAGCCACTGAGTACCACCTGCCGCTGCTCCCAAGAGTCTTCATAAACATGGGTTAGATGCTATTTCTAGAACTCTGTAAAAACAATGTTTCCACTGCAAAATTACATCCTTAGAAATATTCAGCCTGTTGTGTACATGGGACCCTTGTTGCTCAGTCAATAAATTGTAGTACTTTAGCCAAAACTCCACCTTGAGCTGGTGGGTTCAGTCCTGCCAGCTCAGGTTTACTTATCTTTCCAATGTAGGTAAATTAAGCCTCCAGTTGGATGCCGGTGGTGGGACAATGTGTAGCCTGCATAATTAAATTGTAAATTGTCCAGCTAGTCCTGTAAGTGCTATAGGGTGGCATATAAGCAGTATGCTTTTTGCTCTTTCCCCCCCCCTGGGGTTGGGGGCTTTATGTATATGAATGCTATTTGAACCTGGAGAAATCTGTACAAAATGGATGCATTAATTGAGCTGGAAGCCTACCTTATATTTTTCTTCAGAATATTGCACCAATAAATATCCATTGATTGCAGTTCACATTTATGAGTAGATGAAAAGTGGCATACTTTTAGCAGAAAGGAAGCAGGCTTTCAACATAATTTTCCCACTTTAATTCCAGCACAAGAGCTACTATAGACATTTGACTGACTTATGTCAAAGAAACCCTGTAATAAATAGGCCTGGAAATAATATGGGAAAACATATGTTCAGCCTACCCAAATGTCAGCTAAATCTTTTTCTTTCTACTCTTGTTCTGTTTCTGTCACAGCTATCCGTTATTCAAATATAAATGAAATCCACTGATTGAAAACCGTGTAGCATTGATTTTTCTTTCCTTGGCAGCTCTTATCAGCCAGTGTAAATTCCATTCAAGGGGGTGGGGAGAGTACAGTTCAGCTCTTTTCGCTGCTTCTTTTAGCTGAGTTCAAAATGTGGAGCACTTTGGGAGGGAGAGGGCTTTCTTGCTACCAAGGTGAGCACTGTAATTCTGGGATCAGGTTTTTTTTAAAAAACTCAGAGTGAGGCGTTCTGATTTGTGAGTTACCCTCTGTTTATTGGATCTGCATTTTGTGTGATTCTGAGCTCTTGAGAAGTTGGAGCCGGACTTGTGCATCTCTTCCTTCTATTTTGACATTTGTCACTTCCCATTATCTCCATTGTTTGGGATATGGATTGCTAAC
>JAIOUR011496653.1:0-12787 GCA_020711275.1 Calotes versicolor
CTCCAACATATGTTTTATTATTTAGATCTAGAAATAGAGACATCCAATCTTATAAGGCTACTAAAATCAGCCTGAATATTACACTGCTATCAATATCAGCAACAGAAATAACCTGAAAGCATGAAACTTTAATTACCCCCTCTTCTCAGCCCTGTTTCCATCTCTAGTGATGCAGCATCACATACAGTAGTGGTCAAAATTGTGGAAACCTCTTCGGGAAAGTGTATTTTTGAGGTTTGATGAACCCAGTTAATAGAAGCCATCCTTCAATCTTGGTTTCACATTATAACAACTGTGGAACTCATAGCCTTGGTTCACTCAATGGGAAGATATTGTGAGGCAGAGGTGCCCACACTTTTTCAGCATGCGAGCTACTTTTAAAATGACAAAGTCAACATGATCTACCTATTATAAAAATGCCCTCCACTTCCTGGTGGGGCTGCACGGTGCAATGGCTGAAGACCCTCCTCCTCTGCCTGGGCTGGGGAGAAAGAGGCTGGGGGTGGCAGCACAATAGCCATGGGCCCTCCTCCGCTGCTTAGGAGGAGGGGAAAGAGGCTGGGGGTGGCAATACAATGGCTGAGGGCCCAGGGAAAGAGGTAAGAGGCTGTCTGCGATCTACCCACACTAACTTCACAATCTAATGGTAGATCATGATCTACCTATTGGGCACCCCTGTTGTAAGGCTAAAGGACACCAACTAAGTATTAACTGACATGGTGATCATTTTTGTATATCCCATATTTTCAGCTATTCTAATAGCAAATCCTTCATGCAGGTTATCACACTACATTCTTGACTAAATTATCTTTCCATTGATATATAACTTATGGTAATGCATCATCAAACCTCAAACATACATTTCCCCCAAAATTATCTTTCCATTGATATTTAATTTATGGTACTGCATCATTAAACCTCAAACATACACTTTCCCCAAAAGCTTTCCCCAATTTTGGCCTCTACTGTATAATTTCCAGAAATTGCCATTGTCCCAGTTGTGGGGTTCAAC
Organism: Calotes versicolor; assembly: GCA_020711275.1. NCBI lineage: Eukaryota > Metazoa > Chordata > Lepidosauria > Squamata > Agamidae > Calotes > Calotes versicolor. The sequence continues at coordinate 1,013 of JAIOUR011496653.1, forward strand.
CAGTGCACTAGAACCAGTTGGTAAATATTTGGATGGCTCTGAGAACTGGCATCCTTCAAGGAGGGCTGGAACTCCCTGACACAGGGTTCTGACACATTTAACATGACCAACAAGCCACACCCACACATTAGGCCATACTTGTCTAACCGATTGTTAAGAAATTTGAATCCCCGACTGTGGAAAGACACTCAGTCACCTCCAGTAACTTTGGAGATCCTGAGAAATGTCCGTCAACATGTTCTTCACCCCATCCACTACCTATGGAGAAGCAATTAAGTACCGGGTGACAGGTGGGGGGGTGGAGAGATGTTGCCTTTATAACTACTACTTTAATAACTTTTAAGAATGAAGCTTCTAGGAGGATTTTTGGTTTAGGTATAACTCTCCAGTTCCTTGGGACTGCTGCTGGATGAATTATCCATGCTATAGCTTCAGGGTTTATCTGAAAATGAGTCTCAAGTACAAGCCATGGTCCTGAATCTGCTCTCTTCTGGGAAGAATAAAAAGCCCTTCTTGATTTCCAGTCCCAGGCTATGGGACTCTTTTCTGAATGGCTGCTCCCCTTCCTGTTGTCCTTCTCGAAAGCAAAGATATTTGCCTTAACAGGCCTACTCTGATCAGCATTGCCAATTGGGTTTAGGCCATGATGTTGCATACGTAGTGTACTTCTTTTTACAGAGACACTAGATACATTTATTGTAAATCTTGAAGTCTCCCGATATTTTCATTACTTTTCATCATAGTCAATGAATGGAACATTTGTGCTTTGTTCTTTTTAGCATTGTTTACAGCTATGGAACAACACCAATGGATGCAATAATTTCCTATGTAGCAACTGATAGTCTCTGCCATGTAATTAATCCCATTATTCTTTTCTCCTTTGCCTAGCCTCAGCTGTTCATATTTCCCCAATGATCTTTCCTCAAAACTAAGAACCTAAAACCCCAGAGTGGGAATTCTACAGGCAGTGGTTCAGAGGCATGCTTGTCAGGCAATCATTGATCCTGAAACATGCCCTGAACGAATCTGCATAGACAAATTAAATGACCCATATCAAGTTGCAATGCTAACGAATTCTAGCATGGAAGTGACAAGAAGCATACTTCCACATTTCAAATTTTAATGAATCTACGGGGGTAAATTAGGTTGTGCCACTCCATCTCCGTAAATTGCTGATTCAATAAATCACACTTGAGGAATAGCTGAGTAATTACAGAATGATGCTTGGAGCAATAGGAATTTCATCTGCATAATAACAGACATTTGTCACAGCCATTTTGACATGGACTGATGAATGTTAAACATGATTAATACCACTGGCTCTCTAGAATGTATTATCCAATATGTAAGAAAAACATGATATGTGGGGGAAGTGTGTAACTGTCTCTTAAGTGAAACAATTGTTAGGAGCGGGACATGCTGCGTTACCAACAAACTGCTTGCATCATTTTCACTTTTTCATGGTTGCTCTTCAATAGATCTCCCTTAGTTATGTGGGGCAGGAGAAACCATGTGGTCCATGATTCAAAACAAAACTCTGAGTTTGGTAATCACGTTGCCACTAAAGACTTAGGGTGCTTCTCCAGCAGGATTTTGTACTGCTTCATCATGAAAAATGAACCGCTTAAAAGAGACAGTCTCCACCAGAACCAGGATTTTGGAAGGAAAAAGTTTCATCACTCTAAAGAAGTACAACAGAGACAAGCCTGTGCCCCCTGTTCATGCAGTTCAACTTTTTTGGCTCGGTTATACTGCTGTTTGTTTGTCTCAGTTCCAGATAGTGGAGAAGCAACAATGCACATTATATTCCTTTTCTCCTTAATAACTGGGAAGTACGGGAGCACAAACCTTTGAGATTTGTCTCAGTTACGACCATGGGGATTGGATGAACCTGGTTGTTGTTGTTTTTTATTTTATTTTATTTTATTTTATTTTATTTTATTTTATTTTATTTTATTTTGAGGGATGTGGATACACATAATGCAGTTGAAGACACGTGATCTTGAACAGGCCTATATTTGCTCAACTTATTAGCCTCATTATTTCCATGTGTAGAAAGGCACCTAAAAGCAAGATGAGTTCTTAGGTTCTCAAGAAGGCTATTTGTGGTTTAATATAAAATTTGAGTATGGAGAAGCAAGGTCTTGAGAAAATTGAGCCAGATATAGTAACCATCATCTTAAAAACAGATTGATTGCAAGAAAAGATGAAGACTCTGAGTTTCCCTATCACACAACACTAGAACTAGAGCGAACTCCATGAATCTTTTGGGTGCTAGATCTCAGACAAATAAAAGAAAGTACTTTTTCACTCAGAGGATCACTGGTTTATGGACCTCCCTGCCAGAAGAAGTGGTGACAGCTGTCAGCCTTGATAGCTTTAAGAGAGGATTAGACCAATTTATGGAGAACAAAGGTTATAATTACAGAGGTCTAAGGACAAACTCCGGGTTGGAGAGATAGATAGGATATCGCTTAATAGATCAGAAGTGGAGGGAACTAGTGCAGCCAAATCAATAAATGAGCAAAAAAGAGAGCAAGTCTCTGGATGCTGGTACACGTGGAGGTATTTATTGTTAAAACGAAGCTCAACACGTTTCAGCCTGAAGTTTAAAATGGTCTTCTTCAGATAATGGATTCTATTATATAAGAAAAAACAGAGTGGAGGGACAACGCAGTAAATATCTAGTAGGTTCAGGTTAAATGACAAAACATATTCTTAACAGACTTGTATTTAGACAGTATGGTAAAACATACTTGAGGTTTTTTTAATTAACAACAACTAATTCATATATAATAAATTCAGTTGCAATATTTCCTTTTAAAGCTGCTGTATGTAGAGCTCAGTAGTTAGATAATATTTGTGTAAATTGCCATAAAATTCAGATGTATGAAGATAGCCCTATGAAGTAAATCTAAATGTATATGCAAATATTTTTAATAGTCTTCTTTTAGTTTAATCACTGTATTTTAAGAAGTTTTAGCAAAAATAAGTTTAATTAAATATTTATCATTTTTCATATTGTATTTTATAGTATTTTAAAGTATTAATATTAGTGTTATTTCACCAAATTGTATTTCTAGTTATAATCATGGCATGATAGTACTGTTGCTCTAATACGTATAATGTTAAACATCTATATTTGCAATGATTGTGCAATAAAGATTCTATCGATCTACTTGTAAATAAGTGATCCTGACTACCAGCATGAAAATTACAGGGGAGCTTCTTTGAAGCACCCCAAATCTGGAGAGGTTTGGGGTTCAGGGGGCTGAGTTTTCCCTGAGTAATGGACCTAGTATGTGATTTTAATTAGGGTCGTTGCATTACTGCTATCACTGAAGTTTGTAGAACTACTTATACTCATTTTATTATTTATCTGATTGGTCTTATCACTAGTATTGTAGTTTTAATGACATTTTACTACCTCTCCTCATTCATTATTATTGTCTGTGAATATTGTATTAATTTTTTTCTTGTGAACTGTGATGTATTCACTACCATCAAATTTGTATACTGTCCTCCAATGCTGTAAGCCACCTTGGGTCCTTTCCATGGAAAAAGGCAGGATAAAATGCTGTATGATAAATTAAAAATAATTAAAACAAGTAATTACCATAAATATAATGTCCTTTCCAGAGGCAAAAAGCCATCCTGTACCAAGAAATCTTTTAGGCAATAGCTTATTTTCTAAAGAGATCATTTTCTCTTTAGTAAAATCAGCTTTCTTGATAAAATATTTAGCCATGCTAGTTAGATTAGTTTTCTGTAGACAGTTGGATCTCAGAGACCTTTGACTGACTATTTCTGTTTATTATTATTATTATTATTATTATTATTATTATTATTATTATTATTATTATTATTATTATTATTATTATTATTATTATTATTATTATTATTATTATTATTATTATTTCACAGAGACTTCCATCAGCACAAGATGGAAGGGAACTAATGTGAATTCCTTTTCCCCTCATCAGCATTCTTCAATCTCCCATCTGATCCAGTTGGGATACTCTTTAGAACAGTGTGATGTAGAGAGAGATGAATGAAAATGGCAAACTAATTTTTAGTTAGTGTGTGTGTGTGTGTGTGTGTGTGCACGCACGCGCGTGCCTGCCTGCCTGCCTGCCTGTCTGTCTGTGTCTGTGTGTCTGTGTGTCTGTGTGTGTATGTAAAACACCACTGGAACAAGGAGCTTTCCACCAATGAAACAAACTTTATTTATTTATTTATTTATTTATTTATTTATTTATTTATTTATTTATTTATTTATTTATTTATTTATTTATTTATTTATTTATTTATTTATTTATTTATTTATTTATTTATTTATTTATTTATTTATATGCTGCCTTTCTCCCTACAAGGGCCCCCAATATTAGGGGTTAATTGCTCTGGAACATTTATACTCCAATTAGATAGACCTCTAAGCCAGATTTCTTAGCACATCAGGCAAAAATCCAAAGGGAGGGGAGAACAAAGAGAAGGGGGGAAGGGGGAGAGAGAGAGACCATGTGGCACCTTAAGGACTAACTATTATATTATCATGTAGATCAAATCAACTTCAAACATATGGAATAAAAAGAAGCACAGAATGAAACACCAAAGTCACAAGTAAATATTATGCTTGCACAGGCTAACATGACTACCTCCTCTAAACTTACAATTATGATAGGATTTCTTAGGTGATTCATAAGACTAACATTAACGTGAAGAATGCAAATGTAACAATAATGGAAAATAAAGAAAACCATAACATAATTGAATTTTAAACTAATTAAATTAATTAGGTTTTGTTTTAAAAAAGAGCTGTGGAAGAAAATTCATTCTAAATATGGAACATCTCCAGCTTTCCAAAAGGAATTCCTTACTGGGGAAAGGCAGCTATTCTGAACCCATTAATATTCAATGTAATTTTGTCACTTCTGTCTTTTATTTGCCACGCTTTTTAATTGCTCCCAAGATTGAAATTTGGCTTTTGAAACATATGAGTACACAATACAGGAGATTAACTCGAGCTTGATCAAATAACATAATGAAGCTTATATGCTGATAAATTTGTAATGTGAGCACACACTAATAGCATCAGCACTAGACTTATTAAAGTATATCTACAGGAGGAGAAAAGTATTATATTTAATCATTTAAAGTCAGAGGCTAATGATATGTAATATTACTGCAACTACACCATAACCAACACATTAAGAAGTATGCATAAAACATAAAATGTCTCTGAATTTGGTATGTTTTCGAGTGATTATGCAAGTATGTTGAAAACAACAGGCCTGTCATATTATTCATGTGACAGAATTTTAATGAAATGTATTTTATTAAAATACAAAGACAGTGGACTGGTTCCATATTTATTCTGGGAATACCCAGTGAAATTGATAGAAATTATTCTATTTAGTGTAAAGATGAGAAAAATCCATCAGGTTTACTTTTTCCAAAATTGTAGAACTTCATTCATTACAGGTGGCAAGAATATGTGAAGTTTGACAATTTGTGTAAATCAGATTCAAAAGATGGTAATATAAGCAGCAAGAAAGGGCCGTGTATCTGATTGCTGTATACCATAGATACAGTTGTCAAGATTAGGAATATTTCAGGGAAAAGGTTATCACCCTAGCCCAACACTAAAAACACAATTATTCAACAAGGATTTTAAAGAGTTAAATGTTTTCTGTCCCTACCTGGCTGGATGTCAGTCTAAATTCTGTAATAAAATCTAAACTTTCCATCTTGAGTATGAAATAAATTGTGAACTTTGGAAAGTTCTTTCCCAGGCCCAAGCCAAACTCAATTGAAAATCTCATTTGCCTCTGATCTCATGAACTTGCACAAAACATACAGTGGTCCCTCGACTTACAAATTTAATCCATTCTGAATGCACATTCGGAAGTTGGAAAATCTGTAAGTCTAAAAATCTGTAAGTTTCACATAGGAATGCATTGGAAATGGATTAATCCGTTTCCCATAGGAATGCATTGGAAATGGATTAATCTGGGTCCACTGGTCACTGCCAAGCCCCTTCCCAAGGATCAGCTGATCATCAGGAAGGGGGAGCCCTTCTGCTGCTGTGCCGGCTTCCTGGGCTCAGCAGTGGTGCAGAAGTGCTCCCCCCCTTTCCTGACAATCAGCTGATCGTCAGGAAGAGGAGGTGGCAGGGATCCCTAATCCTAACTCTAATTTTATTAAAGTTAAGGTTAGGATTCCCTGCACCACCCTATTCCTGATGATCAGTTGATCATCGGGAAGGGGAGGCCTTCCACCGCTGGTTTCCCTGGGCTCAGCAGTGGCACGGAAGTTCTCTCCCCTTCCCAATGATCAGCTGATTGTCAGGAATTGAGGGTGGAGGTGGCAGCGGAAGGGCTCCTAACAACCAACTGATCATTGGGAGGGGGTGGGAAGGGCTTCAAATTTTTTGAGGTAGGAAGGGATGATGGTGCATACGCCTTCAGATGTCGAATAATTTGTTGCTGTGTGGCCCCGTAGTCCCTTTGTACCTCGAAAAATTTGGTTGTCGAGGAGCTTGTAAGTACCACTGTATAATTATCGTAGGACTGTAGAGCTGGAAGGGCCCCTGTGGATCATTGAGTACAGCCCCTGTCAAGGAAGCACAGTGGGGAATTTAACTCTCAAATTCTGGTGCCACAGCAAAATATTTCAGCTTCAACATATGGCCTTGCAAGGAATGTAAGGGAAAATGTGGGGTCTAGCAACCTTGGCTCAACCTTCCGTAAGAGAATTAACAGTTGGCTTCTAGAAATCTGTGACCTGGCTGCTCCTTTTGAACAGCCTGCCCAGTTCCTCTGTCTAGTCTGGAGGTCTGAAAGCCCTGTTCAAAACACTTGGTAAGGCCTGTGAGCTAATTGCTTCCACTACTTAAAACAATTCCACACAGCTCCTTACTGCAAAAAGTCTGTAAATCAATTGATTATATCAACCAATGATTACAGCTATCTGAGCAAAACACTTTAAGTTGCAGGCAGTTATCTCAGCCCCAGTTCTGCAAGGACTAGACTTTGCCTGACCAATTTCTTCACTTCTGATCCGAATAATCACACAGATGTTTAATTAATTACTTTTATCAAAAATTAAAAAGCAAAACATTTGTCTTAGAACAGTCCCCTCCCCCCTGCGCACAGTCCGGCCCCTGCCCTGCTGGCCACAAAAAAGTTGGTCAGGTCCCTGACACCCCCCGAAGCCACGCAGGTCCTCCCCCTCCCTGCATTACCGGGTGCCAGTCATCAGCCTGCAATAGCAGCCACCTACGCCCAGGTCACCTTGGTGCCCCTGTCGGGCAGGAAGGCGGGACCCTTGTCCCACCTCTCCCCCCACCAGCCACAAATAAGCTGGTCAAGTCCCTTCTCCCAGCAGCTTCCAAGCAGGGCATGTCACCACTTCCTCAGCGCCCACCCAGAAGCCACACAGGTTCTCCCTTCCCCCCGCTGCCACCGGGCGCCCGCCTTCAGCTTCTGATGAGAAGTAGAGACCATGCAGGCAGGCAGGGACTAGGTTAGGGGCTGTGCAGGGGGGCCATGGGAGGGGGATGCTGGCCGCCATTCTGGTGGGCTGGCCCAGCTTCCTCTGACTTGAAAGAGGGCAGAGAACACAGCAGCTGGCTATACTTGCATCTGGTGCCAGGAAGTTCACAACTGTGTGATTGGTCAATAGATCACATGTCAGTGTAAAGGACAGAAAGCCGATCAGAGGTAATCTGTTATCTGTTTCCTTATCTTCCTCATAGAATCATCAGAATCACATGTTACCTATTGACCAATCACACAGGTGTGAACTTCCATGCAGCACGGACACCTTACCACTTTTTAGATAGAGATATTATTACTAAAGTATATTATACCAGAGTATCTTGTTATAATAAAGTTTAATAAACCAATGTTATTCTCCCCTCCCACCCGGCACCTTAACAGCCAGAAGATGGCAATGGCTTGAGAATCACAACGATTAACAATGGTTGCTGTTGCTATTTCCAACAAGCTTCATGGTAGAGTTCACAGGTGATGTTTTGGAACATGTTGGTACAAAGAGAAACACCCTCATTTCTGATTTTACAAAGCAAGTGGCTATTACTGTAAATAGTAAATAGAAATCTGCCTGTGAAGACAAAGTATTTAGAAAATCTGTATACCTAAAAATCATACATAGCAAAGTGTTCTGCTTATATACTGCTCTATAGCCCTTAAAGCGCTCAGGGGTGTAGCTGGAGGGGACATTGAAAGTGCTCTCTGAGTAGTTTACAATTTTAATAATGCAGGCTGCACATAGATGTTTAAAATAATAAACCAAGCATTTGTGACACAGATGAATGAGGTGCTCAAAGCTCAGGAAGCATTATTTTGCTTAACATAGATTTCATCTAACATTTCTTTTTATATATTTTGGAGCAGAAGCATCATTTTGAGCTGTACAGTGACCTAGGAGGTGGGCATTTTCTTTTTCTGCTAAAGCAGTGGTCCCCAACCTTTTTTGAAGTTGTGGCCCTCTTGGTATTGGCAAGGTAACTTGTGATCTTCTGCCAACAGGGGAGCCAACTTGATTTTCAAACCGCGGGAGCAGTAGGTGTGGTTATGAAGCCACACACACATCCTGAAGCCACACCCCCAAAGCCACACACCCTGATTCCCCAGAAAACAATGGTTTCAGGAGCATCCAGTGCAGAAAACAGGGAGATCCATGTGGATCGTCCCTTGGATCCATGTTTTTCAGGCTATGAGCAGCCATGCATTGATGGACTCATGATTTCTGTGAAACTATATGTGGGCAAGGATGGGGTCTGTGAGGAAACAATGGTTTCACCAGCATCCAGTGCAGAAATCAGGGAGATTCATGTGGAAAAAAGGAAAAATTCAAATTTTTTCCACAGGTGCCCTGTCCCCTCACAAAACTGAGTAAGGGTGCAGTTGGCTACCTCTGCCCTCACAGAGATGGCACCCCTGCCTGCCAAATTTACATTAAAATGCATTTTCAATGGGATAAAGTCATCCCTACTCAGAATGTAGAGGCTTCTTTCTCCCCTAGATGGCCTGATCCTCTTATATATGATTTTAACACCCCCCCTCTGAAGCGTCAAGGATGAAATTATTTAACAGGAGCTACAACACATGTAAGGTGACTTGTGACATCACCAGAAAATATTTTGTGGCTTTCACTTTATGAACTCCCAAGTCGAGAAACACTGTGCTGATCAGCTTCATTGTGCTCTAAGTGGAAACTTGAGCTTTATTTCAGCATATTCGTAAGTGCCAAGGCTGGGCTTAAGTCAAGCTCTGGTGGAATGAACTATTCTTATGGTAGAATGATGTTGGACTCCTAGCCACTGTACAAGTACCAGTTGGATTGCTCTTATAGTCCATTCTCTACTTGTACAAGGATTTAAAGGACATCTCCTTATGCTAAGAAGAAAATAGAATCAAACCATTCATTTAATGGTCCATCATCCCTGTACCCAGACAAAAGACAGGAGGCAGTGCAGGGTTTAAAATGGGCCACACTTTATTAACTAAATAACATATACTGCCCAGAGTAGGCTTTTGCCTAGATGGCCGCGGTGAGAGATGGGCATGAAATGAACTGTGGTTCGTAATTTCATAGGTTCATTGGTTCTCAAACCGGTTTGCGACCCAACGACCCAGTGGCACTGGTTCATTACGTTTTGGTGCCGAACCAGACGTTTTGGCCACAAACAAACTGGTTCAGCACTGAAGGTGGGGGGAGCCCTTCTGGGCCACCCCAGAACCCAGGGAAGCCTGTGGTGGCTGTGAAAGGGTTCTCCCCTCTTTCCGACAATCAGCTGTTCCTTGGAAAGGGGGGGAGTGGGAGTGGTTTCCAAGCCTCCCTGCCTTTCCCTGAAGCTGTGCGGAGGGCAAAGAGGCTTGGAAACCGCTCTGCAGAGCGGAGGGATGGGTGGGTGGATGAAAGTCTCAAAAGAGGACAAACTCAGGGGAGAGTGCAGGTTAAGTTGCCTGCTCCTCTCCGCTCCCCTCAAGCCTCTCATTGAGGCTACTCCCATCTCGCGATGTCTGAGAGGGGGGCAAATCTGCTCCATGCTGCAATTGAGGGCAGAGCTTCCATTGTGCAAGCACTTTGATTTAGAACAGGGATAGGCAACCTTTGGCTCTCCAGGTGTTTAGGACTCAAACTCCTAGAAGCCTTCTCCACTAGCTCTGCTGGAGAGGCCTTCTGGGAGTTGCAGTCCAAAACATCTGGAGAGCCAAAGGTTGCCTACCTCTGATTTAGAAGTATTCCCATTTCCCTCCACAGTGTCAACATGTCACCCATATCTTGGTCTTTCTCAGCTTTGCTGGAAGAAAGTTTTTTGGTTTTTTTTTTTTTAGCTCTGAAGAAATAGTTTCCAAAAAGAGTTTCTTGGGCATCTTCAATTTCCAAACTAAATGTGGCCTCCAGAATGTACACTTTTGTTTTTAGTATAACTCTCATGCATGATGAGACCATGATGCCTCCAACTCTTCTTTCAGGCAAACAACTCATCATGCAGCCAACCTACCTGTCACAAACCAACCTCTAATTAACCAAAATGCCCTTCGAGGTAAACAAAACAAGAAGCAAGAGAACTCAGGAAACTTGGTGAAGTGATTCTAACTCTAACAGCATTTCTTGAGATATCCATAGATTGCATGTGCCTGAAATTCCAAAGGGGTTTTTTAAAAAACACACCACATAAATAGTTCAGTTCTTGCTTCCTTGTTTGCTTGTTTAATCACCCTTACATTTGTTTTCAGTCCCGCTGTATTCCAAAGGGTGCCCTGAATAGCGTGCAAGAGTGACCTCTCCAGGTGATTAATGACTATTGTTGATCATGGCCAACAGAGGTCTGTCTGGTTGTCATGGTCGCAGAAACTCAAAACTTGACCTCACTGATCAAATGATGAAGCATTTCAGAAATTGAGTGTCTGTCTTATTATTCTGGAAATTAAATAGAATATTCTAGGGGTGGTGGGGGTGCAATACAAAGATGATGAGCATAAATTTGATTCGGTAGTGTTCATCTAGGACAGTGTTATGCATGGACTCAGCAAGGCAAGCTTCATTTCCAATGCCTCCTTCCTTTAAGGAAAATTAGCATGCTTACCCCTGCAGCAACATATAGCTTTGGCCGGTATACGGTATGCAGTCCAGTGTTCCAGCTAGATTAATATTCTAAGTAGTATCTGCCATAATGGTCGCTGAGCCAAGTATACTGTCATTGTCACAGCTAGCCGATTTTAAATGTGTAATGATACAGATGAAACTTTTAAAAAAATAGAATATTATGCAGAAGTTCATTTCTTTCAGAAATGCAACTTAAAATGTGAAACTAATATATGAGATAGACTCATTACACACAAAGCAAGACAGTTCAAGACATGATTCATCATCATTCTGATGTTTAGGGCTTACAGCTCATGAAAACCCCAAACTCCCAATCTCAGATAAGTAGACTATTGTGAAAAGCTGCAAGAGTCTAGGCTCAGAGTGTCCCACTCTAATCACTGTCTTGATTCATGTAATGATCTTGTTTGTATGTAATGAGTCTATTTCATATATTATTTTCACCTTTTAAGTTGTATAACTGAAATAAATTACTTCTTCAAAATAAGCTAATATTTTGAGTTTCACCTGTAGATGGTTCTAGTAGCTGATTCTGTAAAGTGTAGCCATTTAATACAGAAAGAAATATATATATCCTTAAGGGAGAGACCTTAATGATGAGCTATCTTGGTAGAGTTTGACTGTGACAGGATGATC
>JAIOUR011497761.1:0-12790 GCA_020711275.1 Calotes versicolor
CTTTTTCAGTAATGGTCTTACTACTGTCTCCTATAAAGAACTAGTAATGATGTGTTATTGTTATTTCTTTCCCTGTAGAAATACATTTACTGCTTTTGTTAGCATTCATTTATCATATCCCTTCGAAAGAGAATGGTGTTTTCAAAGTTTGGTTTAGGTGACTAGAATTGTGGTTTCTAAAATAACAAGCTACAGTACACGTCAACTTTTTTTTAGACTTTGTAGTTTCCACCTCTGGAATCATCTTTGGAGTCAGATGGAGCTGTCATAATTTTTGCAGAATCAACTCGGCTAGCCTTATCAAAGTATCTGTACAATAGATTCTGTGTAATTTGATTTTCCTTTTGTTATCTCTTCCCCAGCTCTCATTAAACCTGGACAAGCTCATACACTTCAATCAGCAGTTCTTGAAAACATGCTTCTGGCCAGTCCTTCATACAACACGCAAAGCTCTTGAGTGTTTTTCCCCCATGTCTACCTTTTTTATAAAGTCTGACAGCACTTTATGTGAATTATTTCACATTTTGAATTTAGAAGGCTTGGTAATTTTGTTTTGTCTAATTCAAACTTACAGGGGTGGGGAAGAAGAAAAAGGGTTTGAGGAGATCTATTTAGAAAGGATAGGTTTTGTGCCAACATTTGGAATACATCTCACCCTTGAGTTAGGCAGGAACGGAATCTGTTTGATATACTGGAGTCCTTTTGTCACCAATATGAGCTCAATACACAGAGAGAATTGAACATGTGGTCTCCAGAGGCATAAAGTCAGATGTAGAGTGACTGATGCCTCCCAAAGTAATGAGAACACTAGTGCGATTCCAGCTATGTTGAAGCCACTTGATTGTATTTCTCCTGCATCCTCCATGTTATAGCTATTGTAGGGTGTATAATGTGCTGGCGATTGTGGGTAATAGTTCCCTGAAGACCAACCAGTTGAAAGGACAGTGGTTTGTCACCTTGCTACAGCTTTCCTAAGGGCAGTTTTATTGAAATAAAAAAGTGAAATAAAAAGAAGATTGCATTTCTGAAGAAATTAAGTAAAGATAGCAAATCGTCATTGTACAGCAACATCATGCCGAGCAAATATTTGTTTCCCATGAACAGAGTTAAGGATGCCTTCTGAAATGAAACATTTCAATCATATAGAAACACTGCACAGAGGGGAGGGGAAAAGTTAATAAAAGAAGCTTCTATATCTTCCACCACATAGTTGTCATGGTGCGAATAAAAAGCTATGCAAGTGTGAGAAAGAATAAAGACAACCTTGCGAGCCAAATAGTCATAAGTATAGTCCTGTTTGACTACATCACACATGTCTTTTCTCCCTGATCTGTTTTGTGGGAGCAGGTGGCGAACATACTACCAGAAAAATCAGTGCAAGATATCAGAAAGCTTAGTTTTCTGGACTCCAGTTCCCAGAATTTCTCGACCAGGATAGCTAGCTGTATGGTAGTTGTACTACCAAAATTACATTTCTGAGTAACTTATGACATTTTCCAGTCTCTAGGAATGGGATTTATCTTTAGGAGCAGTACTTGTAAAACAATAAGAGATATCATGCACATTCTCCTGGTAGGGAACCAGTTGCACTGATATCCGATGTCAAAGACTCATTTGGTGCCAAACCTTGAAGCAAAATATTTTAGATATCCTCTTGATACCTCTGATCAAATTAATGTGTGGAGTCCTATTACTTTTTACCATACTGTATATTTATTTTATTTTATTTATTTCATTTATATGCCGCTCATCTAGGACAAGCCTACTCTGGGCGGTGAACACATTAGGAAATCCGGTAATCAATATACATACAAACAGACAAAGTAGGAACAGGAGCAACACAACAAACAATAAAAAGAACAATCCAAATAAGAATTATCCATATTAAACAATTTAGACAAGTATATGAGCTCCAGGTGGAACAGATGACGTCAGGGTAGGTGGATGGATTACGTTCCGGCCGTTGGGAATGCCTGCCTAAATAACCAGGTCTATATGGAAGGAACATTACTGAAGCTATGATGGTTAAGTGAGGAGATGCCAGTTCCATATTGCTTGTTGCACATCTGTCAGCCTGCTCACTCTTGGCCTGTTAGCCACTGTAACAATGTTTATTTCCAGTGAACAGCAAGAAGCAGTCTCTGGAATGGTGCTGTGCAACAACTGGCTCCCAGGGGTCAACCAGTATCATTCTATGCAGGGCATACATAAGGTGGCGTGTGATTTCTGTCTTCTTGATACTTCAACCATTTGAGTGTGTGTTTGTTTCTGTGTGTGTTTGTTTTTTGCTTTACTATCTATTGTCTCTAACGAATTTTGGGTCCTTTTCTCCACTGATGCATTTATTGCCACCAAATTCAAAAAAAGCTTGTCAACACTGACAAGAGGGTGACCTCAGTCTGAGCCCTCCTGAGCGCTTGAGCAGTTAGAATTTCCAGAAGAGACCTTTTGGCACCACTGGGGCTTCATGTATCACTTGCTTTCACCTTTGACCTTGGCAACCATTCTACTGTATTAGGTGTGATTTATCCTTTGCTCCATTCAAATCACTCCTGGTTCCCCACACCTTGCCTATGAATGCTGAATGGAATGTGCTGGATCTGTTGTGTTACTGCTCTATCCTGTGAATGAGCATTACTTTCTCACTCTGCCCCACCATCATCATGGAATCAAACAAATATCCTTGATTTGTTTGCCTGGTGTCCTTCAAGCATTAGCTTTGAGCATCTCAGACGACTACAACACATTTAAGGTAAATAAATCAGGGACCCCACGTGGCCTTAGACTCTCTGCTTTCTACCTCTTCCTCTGCCTATTGTTATACGGCTGTTCCCTAGTCTCCCTATCAGCCTCATGTCTTTCCTTCCCTGGCCCTCTGATTTTTCTGTTTTGAATGCAACAAGAACAATCAGAACTACAGAGCTGGAAGGAACCCTAGGCTCATTTAGTCTAGACTCTAGTCTAATAAGGAGGCACAGCGGGGAACTGAACTCCCAATCTCTGGCTCCACAGCCAGACCACATGTCAATGGAACAGTTACTATACTACTGAGAGAAATATATTTTTTCTTCTCTCTTGCAAATGGCTTTTGCAAGTATTCATGCCCCAGACTATGCATATTCCCACTTGGGGATACAACCTTGTACCCTATCCAGCTGTTCCTCTGGTAGCTCAAGCTTTGCTCCTGAGTGATCACCTCTCAGAAGCTACAATTGAGAAAATACTTAGAGGCAGGGGTAATATAGATGAATTTGAACTTAATAGGGAGATTGAAGAGAAGATATCAAACAACAAAGTAGAGAGGGAGAAGGGGAAATCGAAGCATAAGATCCTGAGCATGGTTGGTCAATTAGCTGCCAGATTTTTTTTTTTCATTTACATAGGTATCATTGGTGCCTACCCAGCCAACCTGGGCTTTCATGATGATAAAGTTTATGGGCCTCATGTGTGGCTTCTTTACAATGAATGTTTTGTAAAGAAGTCACACATGGGATCAGCATCACCATGAACTGTGGTTACATATTATAATGTCATCCTGCCCTAACCTTGGTGACTGCTTTGATAGCAGGCACATGGTTCACAGAGGTTCTGCTTCCTTCAACTCCTTCGTGTTTGTGGGACAGGAAGTTTAGCAACACCTGGTTTGCTAGGAATTTAGCACCAAAAGGCCATGTAGCAGAAAACAGTGTAGGTTTGGGCACCAATGTTCATATGTGCAACATTACATTCAGCAGCCAATTACTTAGGGGAAGGGCAGGTGGTGTGAGACCCAGGAATCCCAGGAGTCCTAAAAAGCTGTCCCCTGGGCCAACTGTCTCTCAAAAAGGACACCAGTTCAGTTAGAATGGAGGTCCTATTTGACTGGCATGATCATTATCCTGGTATGGGTGCAGCTCAATATTTGTCAGTTTTAGGATAGGTTTTCGAATCTCAGTGGTTGGTGAGAATTCAGGAACCATGAACCGCAGCCTGAAGTCTGTTCAAGAAATAGAGTTTGTAGTTAGGAATCCTTCTTTCAGAAGGAGGTCCAAGTTGGCAGAAGCTGCCATTGGCTGACCTCAGGTATCTCCTTTGGGTGTTGTGCCAAAGAAAGCTACTGGGGAATTTAGATTGATTCATCACATTTCTCACCCAGAGAGCAATTTGGTTAATGACAAGATGCCGCAGGAGTTGTGTTCAGTTTGGTACATATGGTTTGATGCATCAGTGTGCATGGTAAAGACCTGTGGCATTTGAGTTGAGGTAGTCAAATGCCATTAAGTCAGCTTTTTATCTCTTCACCTTGTATCCAAATGACTTTGGAGTGTTAGGTTTCTGCTATGAGAGTAGTTTTTACACAGAACAGAGCATTGCTGATGGGATTCTCCATCTTTTGTGCAGCTTTTGAGTGTTTTAGTTTCTTTTTAGAATGGGCTCTTAAAGAAAGGGCCTAGTTGTCTCTGGTTTGAATGGCCTCTTTGTTTTGTAGTGCTCCTGGGACCTCCCACTGCAAGTGTCCCAAGGAGTGTTTCCAACAAGTGGCTGGTGAACATGGAGTCCTCCTAGCTGAAGAAAGGATTGAGGACCTTGTATGGCCATTAAGTATCTTGGAATGGAGCCGGATACTGCTCAGCAATCTAGCAGGTTGCTAGATTGTCTTCCCTGGGTTTCAACCTGAGGGAGTGTCAGGATCCCGCTCAGGACTTCCATATTCAGAATATGATTGAGGGTTGTTCTAAGGATTGTGGTAATCAGGAGGATAGTCATACCTCATTTTCACCCAAGATATTGGGGTAGCTAGTTTTCCAGAGAGCCTGGGATTTGGTTTGTGTAGATTCCTTTGCAGTTTTGTTGTTTAGACTGGCTATGCTGTTGGCTTTTTTCAAGACTTTCTGGGTGGGTGGATTGGTTTGGGTGAGTGGATTACCATGGGTAATCTTACCAGAACTGTCCTGCAGGTGGACAATGAACGGGTCTGTAAAGACCGTATCATCCTCTACCTGTGCTGATCTAAAATGGACAAGGTGGGCAGCGGATAGGCCGTTACCTTGCCTTTATGCACTTTATAAGAGGGTTGCCCTGCACAGGTTATGTGACTATTTATTTTAATTTTTGGTTTTTTTATTTCTATACCTCATCCATTTAGGCAAAATGCCTACTCTGGGCGGTCCACTATGTGGACACGTATCAGGCTTCAGGGGCATTATTAAACCATAAAGATGGTTCTCACCTGACTAAGTTCTAGTTCTGGACAATTACACCCAGGGCCCTTCATTTCGGATTGGTGAACTTCTACAACTGCAGCCCTGGGCTACAGTGAATAGCACATTTTAAAAGTGAATTGGCAGTCATCTTAGAAGTAGAAGGCTTATGTGTGGGGTTTTCCACAATAGTTCTGTTTTTCCTTATCTTTCTCCAAGTATCAGAGGCTGGTTGCCTCTGCGGAGAGTGTGAGGTATTGGCCATAGCTTCATCTTTTGGGAAGCCAGGTTTGCTTGCAAATGAGTTTATGGCTGGCATTTGGGTCTTGGGGCGCATACAATCCTTGAGTCTTTGGGAAAACGGGGCATGCATTAGTTTGTTGTTGCTGTTGCTGTTTCTTTTGTTCTTCTCTACCACCACTCCAAATATTTTGGTTATTCATCCTGTAGGGAATGACCTAACAGTGAGACCTGGAAAGAGGGATTTAAAGGAACAACAGAATTACTCCCCATGGTTCAGGTTTGCTTGGTCCAATATTATTTCCTAGAATACTTTGGAGAGCTGACTGTGACCCCAGGTGCATTGACAGGACTAGATGTGGTACAACCCAGGAAATTGATAGAACAGTGAGAGCTGTCCTCAAGTCAGTTGGTGATGATTCTCAGATTAGACTGGAGTGCCCTTAATTGTTCAGGTGGGATGGAGTTCATTTGTCTGACTTGGGCCAGGTAATAAGAAAAAACTGAGATCCTAGGGAGCACCCAGGGTGGGTGACAATCAGGGCATCGTGTGTGTGTGTGTGTGTGTGTGTGTGTGTGTGTGTGTGTGTGTGTGATAAAATGAGGTCCTGGGTGGAAGCACACTTTGGGTCATGAGGCTCAGCTGTGCAGAGGCTCTGGGGCTATCTGTGGAGATGGGGGGGATAGAAGATGTGCTATGAGTTTGGCAGCATGCTTTGGGAGCAGGAACTCACATTGGAATTGGTAGTCCAGTAGTTAAAGGGACTATGAACAAAAATTACACTTTAAACTCTGATAGACCTCCTTTATGAAAGGGTTAATAGAGTTGTGGCCCAAATTTTAACCCAACTGTCTCATCTCATTATTTCAGTCTGTGTAGGCAAAGAGAGAATGATGCTAGAATAAATAAAGCCCAGATTCTTCCACAAAGCAAAATAAAGTTCAACTGGGGCAATTATACTTTGGATAAACCATGAATATATAAGAATACACGGGAAAAGACAATAATTCTAGGGAAAGATGAAGAGTGAACATGAGGGGGACAGTAAAACCATAGTTTTTAGATTGCAGGACCTGAGCATGGCTGTCAACAACACAATCTTTTGGTCATCAACATTGTCAGAGATAGCTTGAAAGCACACAACATAAGGATGTCTCTACCTGCCTTTAAGGTATCTTCTTAAGTTCAAAACCAGAAATATTATTCTGAGAATAATGGTTTCTGGAGAGTCACCCAGAGCGCATTCCTAAATTAAAGGGATAGGATAACTTCACCCAGCACCTAAAGAATTATAGGAGAAGCATCTAAGTGGGAGTCTCTAGGCAAGTGTCTCAGTGTCGAAACATTACCATGAAAATGTTCCTCTCTCCAAATGCAGATATATTCTGGAAAAGGTCATTAATTACAATAGTTCCATGTGTCTACATCATTTTTATTACACACATATACTATATTTCTAACCCTGGGCATTGCTAGCCCCAGGACTCGGGGCAATTGACATTATTTAAATGACAATAGTCACAAATCACCTGGAGCTACTCCAACAGGAGTATGGTTTAATAGAATATGAGTATATGGAACTCACTATACTTATAAAATCCCCATAGAAATTTCACCCTAGAATGAACTCCTAAATTTGTTTACGTTTCATAGTCCTGGCCTCTAATGTGTCCCATTCAATGACCCATGTATTTTTCCAGAAAACATACAGCAGAAACACCAAGCTTTTTCCATTGCAATTTGAGTTTCAGAAGTCATAAA
The DNA here is from genome assembly GCA_020711275.1 of Calotes versicolor. Classification (NCBI taxonomy): domain Eukaryota; kingdom Metazoa; phylum Chordata; class Lepidosauria; order Squamata; family Agamidae; genus Calotes; species Calotes versicolor. Next base: position 7,183 of record JAIOUR011497761.1, read on the forward strand.
AACCGAATAACACAAAAAGCAAGGCGCTGACCAACAGGTTGTCAGGAACAAAGTTATTACACGAGAATGCTGTAAAGCATATCCACAGAATAAAAAACCAGAGCATTTCAACCAAAATTGCACTACTCATCACCTGAAAAACTTTAATAAAGATGTGGAATGTGCAAACGAATAGCATTTCTCCAAGCCCAGAAGCAATTGGTGCTCCTTTGAGATAAGGGGTTAAAAATAAATGTTTCAAAGTATTCTGGTCCTGTGTAAGAAGCAGGAGCCAATAATGTGATTTAAAAAGAGGGAAATGACTGGGGATGCTTCTCTCTGTATCAGCTGATTCTCCTTTGCAATGTCTGTTTAAAAATGCCACCAGAAACTTGTTGAGAAAGAAGAACACTGATTAACATTCAATTAAAATAAAATTGTCTGTCTCAAATCAATGTAGTCATTGAATTATCTGCTCCATCACTGGATACTTTCTGCATTATTCAGCCTAGGCATCGTTCAGAAAACCAACTACAAAAATAAGCACATAATCACTGCAGGTACAGGGAAGCAAAATGTAGCATGAAGCGGTGAAATTGGATTTAAAATGTCAATTTCCAATACAAAATTCTGTCAAAGCAAATGACAAATTTCTTGACTTGTAGCCAGATTTCAATTAATTATGCTCGCTACACAGTACAGATAGACCTTATTTGATGTTTGCAGACAAGGCTTATTAGCTGGAGGTTTTTCAGTCAGTGAAAAGCAAGCATTAATGTCAGAAGTAGCAGTGAATGTACAGCAGCTCAAAATAGCAAAGCCTGCCAGATGCAAAGTCCATACTGGAAAACTAAGCAAACCCCTGTTGTATTAATTTAGAGTTGTGTATAGCCCTTCAAGTAATACTGGAATAATATTTGGAATTAAATACCAAGTCTGTTTTATTTTTTAAGATTCTCAGCTACTTTATATACATTTTAAAAGCTGGTAACTGGTGACAATATGAATGATTTTAAAATGGTATCTGAATTTCTTGTGAGTGCCATGCACTTTCTTGTGGCAGGACAATCTTAATAACATTTTGACCAGAATTCCGTGTGAACTCTGTAAAACTGTCTTCTTTGGGGGAGTTTTTACCAACACATGAAATAAATTTAAGATATTGTGCAAGAATTGGAGTAAAGAGAAGTCAGTTGGCATCCCATTTTAACCTGTGGTACTTCACTTAGGGACACAATGGCTCAGCAGGCTAGAGTGCTCACTGTCAGCTACAAAGTCAGCAGCTTGGCAGTTTGAATCCAGGGTGCCGTGCAGTGGAGTGAGCTCTCGGTGATAGTCCCAGCTCCTGCCAGCCTAGGAGTTCAAAGGCCTGCAAAGGCAAGTAGATAAATAGGTACCACAGTAAAAAAAAAAAGTGAGAGGGTAACTGTTCCGTGTGCTATGCCGGCCATATGTTCATAGACTTGCACAACACTGGCTCTTTGTCTAAAAAACGGAGATGAGCATTGCCACTAGAGTCGGATATGGCTTGCACCCATGTGTGAGGGGACTTTACCATTTACCTCACTTAGACCATGGGTCCAAGTTTCAAGTTATTCATTCAGCAAGCTATTGGTGATTCGAGGGTTCAAGATGTTAGCCAACAGGACTAGAGGTTTGCTGCAGGACCTGGACTGAGAGAGTGACCAGCAAAGAACTACTAAGGTGAGTGAATGAAGAGCCAGAAATCATGAAGGACTGTATCTACAATGCTGAAAGCTTAGATAAATCATGCAGCAATTGGGAAAAAAATGTTTTGCATATTCACTTAGAAGCAACCACTTTTGATTTCATACAAGGAAGGATGTGTACAGAGCCAGTGTAATATTATGGGATATCATGTCTGATTCACGTTTGTGGTTGGCCATGGAAACTCACTGGTGGTGGCATAGTTAAGACTATTTCTCAAATATCTCATATACCCTTGAAATCTTTTAGAGTCAGCCTGAAAGTACATAGCAGACAAGTGTGCATCAGATTTCAGCCTTATGCGTGGGATGTACCATGTTGTAAGGTCAGTTGTTTTTCCTTTTGCATTTAATCTTTAATAAAGGGGTAGCTAGTTCAGTGTGTGTCAATACGCAAGTCAGAGAGACAGCAAGAAAAGAATGAGCTGGCGACTGTTCCTGCAAAACATTTCAAAACTAACAGGCCAGGCAATTGTTTCCAATCAGCAATCTCTTCTGTGTCATAATAAAGCAAGAGGGACATTGACTTTCAGCTTTAGGGGCTATGTTTGGAAGAGCTATTTAAATAAGAGCTGGGATCTGCTGGAGTGATCTGACCTTGGTGGAAGCACTCTGTGAAATGAGGGAGGGGGAGGGAGGGAGGGAGAGAGAGAGAGAGAGAGAGAGAGAGAGAGAGAGAGAGATCTTTGCCAGAACTGTTGTCCTTGCCTCTGATAAATCACTCAAATGGGAAGCAATTGCTATACTATCTACCTACATTCTGTTCATGGTATTTTCTTTTCTTTTCTTTCCTTCCTTTCTTTTTTTTTTCATGTGCTGCCCACACACCTGATCCTCCAAATGGAAGCAAGCTTTGGCAGGAAGCCAAAAGTCCTTGTGTGCTTTCTTAAAAAAAATAAAAAGGACCAGCTTTCGATAGGTAACAAAAGGCACCCCGATAACAGAGAGTACATTTATGAATTCCTCTAATCTCTTTAAAGTTTTTTTCAATAGCTCTAAATTAAATCTCTTTCCATCTTATCCCTTTAGCCATCAGAAAATCCAGAGGGTATTTGGATCCAGACATCCATTGCACCAAAGATCTTTCATTACAACACACAAACAAGGCACTTTTATCGAACAAGAACCCAATTATTTGACCTAGCTTCAGGTTTCACTCTACCCTCGCTGCTTTTACTTTGACACAGGGCTGCTAATCTCCTCTGAGGGGCATTGCTATGATCAGTTCTGATACACAGAGATGACTCCTACCTTCCCTCACACAGAGCTGCTGATTAAATAAGCCGAGATGCCCATTTTAGTTTCCAAGGGCCAATGAATATCAATCAGGAAAGAGAGCTGGGTGTTGGCTCTGTTAAATATGAGACATGTTTAAAAGCAGGCAGAAAGGTAAACGGCTGAATTAAATTAGAGACCCAGTGAGGAAAGGCTGATGAGCAAAACACTTTTAATTCAGTTTGGAACAATTTTGGTAATGGCATATTTTCTCGATGAGCATTGGAGGGTGGTGATCATTTATTTATTTATTTATTTATTTATTTATTTATTTATTTATTTATTTATTTATTTATTTATTTATATACTGCAACCGATTTTCCCAGTGAGAACTCTGGGTGGAATCATCCATTCCTGATCAATTTTCCTAGACTTCTGAGTTAGCTTATCATGTTGCCACAATCTGGTCATAGTGAAGCTCCAAAATGATAGGCCATGGGCACCAAGAGAAATGCCTGTCACACCAAGCAGATTAGAAGCATGCTTGAAGTGCAACACAAGTAGAAAGCTCCAGATGAAGGCAAAAGTAAAAGTGCAGAGCAGAAATAGTAGGTAAGTCATATTCATAGCTAGGCAGAATTGAATTCCAAGTCTGTAAGAGAGGATCCCTATAGATAAGGAAAATTGTTTGGATCAAGGAAACACCTCAAAAGGTAGAACTTGAGAAGTCCTGGAACATGGAAGTTTACCCTTGGCTGATGCACATGTATGTTAATATTCTTTTCTGGATATCATGCTAAAGAGACAGTTTTGGTCTGTCTCACCTGAATCAGATGAAAAACATTGGGGTACAAAGGACAAGGTAATAAAACCTAACTTCAGAGACCCCTGCGATGAAACTATTTTTGTGGTGTGGCACACATGCACCTTATTCTATCATCACTTGGGCATTGGAGATACTAGCACAAATCATGGTAGAAAGTAGCACAACAATGAAAACACCAAATAGGGAGGATTTTGCAGTTAACTAGGAGACAACAGCAATATATAGTGCTTTCAAGAAACAATCAAGTCTACAATGATTGACTGTCTTTGTGGTTTAACACATTTCCCAAGAAGTGTCTGACACACATTCAATTCTATCATCAACTTGAATAGATTTTGCTTCAAGCCAAATGTACTTTGACATGGCCAACTTTCTCATCATTGGTTTCTATGCTACTCAGGTACTGTTTAAATAAAGAATGCTGACGAGACCATCAAATCACATCATTCTTCTCTACTCAGCATTGGCCTTCCTGGAGTATACTGTCTCAATGGAATGGAATATCACAGTTGATTCCTATGTTTTCTTCTTCTGGATGTGAGTATAGGTGCTGCCTTTATGCCATGGTTGTAGTCCCTGCAGAAGCATATGGCTCATTATCATCACCATAGAAAACCTCTGTTTAAAGGAAGCTAAAAGTACTTTTGGTTGGATCTAAAAGAGAACTTATTTCATAAAATGTCATAATGGACCAAACATTTATTTTCCAAATAAATGTTTGGTCCATTATTGCTTGCCATTATCCAAATGCATGTGATAATGGCAAGCAAACACCTTCATTCCTAGCTATCATTTTTTCGGTATGCCCTTTTGTTATATTGCATTACAGTGCTTTCAGATGCATTTTTATTTTCTTTATATTTTCTAATTCAGTGGTACCTTGACTAATGAATGATTCTAACAGGAAATTCGCCTAACGAAAGGAGAATCTGGCCACTCCATAGCAAAATTCTTTGACTAACGAAAGGGCCGAAATTTCCTTCCATTAGGAGGGGAGACTTTTAAATGCAGGAAGGCAGGGAATAGCATTTAAAAGTCACCCCAACTTTGGAGTTCGAAGAAATCATCTGTTTAGCGCTAAACAGCTGATTCCTCCAAAGTCTGCCAAGTCGGGGACTCCGAAATTCCTCCCAAATCAAGTGCACTTTAAAACACTGCTTGGTGCCTTGCAAGGCACCAAAGAGCATTTTAAATTCCCTCAACCTCGGAGCTGGTTCCTCCAAGGTCGGAGGAAATTTAAACACCATTGCCCTCCTTGCTGTGCTGCAGGAAAGCAAGGAATAGTGTTTAAAATTCCCACCCACTTCCGGAGGTACAGCATCAGCTGTTTGTTGGTAACAGCTGATGCCTCCAGAAGTGGGGGGGGGGACTTTTAAAGCCTGTCTGCTGTCTTCCTTGAGCTGGGGAGAGCAGCAAACAGGCTTTAAAGTTGTCCCAAAATTCCCCATAGGAATGCATTGGGAACAGATTAATTCCATTGCAGTGCATTCCTATGGGAAACCCTGCTTTGACTAACAAAAAATCCAACTAATGAAAGACCTTTAGGAACAGATTAATTTCGTTATTTGAGGTACCACTGTATACATAAATTACCTTTCAAACTGACAACATAATTCTGTGCCAGGAAAATGATAGTATCTTAAAAAGTTAGGTGTAACAAGGATGTGGATAAAAGAAAATTGACAAGTCAGAAACTCTGAGGAATACCAGTTGGTAAGTTGGTAAGTTAATATCTTTTATCTTGTAAACAAAAGATGTAACTTCAGACTTCAGGTGAAGAAAGCCAATATCATCCATCCATCCATCCATCCATCCATCCATCCATCCATCCATCCATCCATCCATCCATCCATCCATCCAT
>JAIOUR011499976.1:0-18790 GCA_020711275.1 Calotes versicolor
GAACAAACTCTTTTCCATTAGGGAGACTGCTTTTGAAATGTCTCGATCTCCTTTATAGAAATCCAGTAAGCCAACCTTTAGATTCCTTTTTATTGCCATTGTCTTCAAATTATGGTGGACTGGATAAGTCTTTAGTCTCATCAGACACATTTCTCCTTATGTTCCTCAGATGCCTCAGAAACATGCTTAGGAAGATGTGGAGTGCACAAATGGGGTGTATCTGATATAATGGCAAATTATCTTGAGCTGAAGTGACTATGCTATGTGAGTCACTAGGAAGAGATCTTGACTTGTTTGATTGCATTAAGAACTCAAGCCCCATTTTCATTCTCTTCAACTTGTGTCTGTCTTACACCCCATCTACTTCCCACATTCTCTTGTTAGTCAGTATGTTGCCCATCTGCTCTTCATACCATTAGCAAAGATTTTTATTTATGTCTGTATTGCTTCTACCTTTGTGCATCTCTACACATACTGTACAGTATACACAGAGAAATCTGCATTAGGTATATTCTGTTTTTAAAGAATGTGACAACCATAACAGAAAACTGATGCTCAGAAAGCAAGTAGCACTGTGGAGGAGAAACATGGTGAAGTTTAGGAGGTTTCTTTTCCTCCTCCCCCATTACTACCTCCATTTGTTTGCAAGGAGTTAAGCCTCTGATCTGTTGCATGCGTTCTGATGAGGCGAGACTTGACACGCTGCGCCAGAATAATGAAACGCAATACACATTAATAGGACCTCCCACTGTTTGATCGCTTCTGCTCCACTAGCCCCATTGAAGATTTCACTTTTCTTTTAACAGTCACAATAATAGAATGTGACATTAAGCCTTTTACATGCAGCAATTTATTTTAAAATATTGGGGCACTCAAAACAGTATCCAGAATGTTAAATAAGATATGCATGAGATGGAAATCAGCTCAGCCAGGCTCAGAGGAGACAGGCCTCAGACACAGTGAAAGCAGCTTCACTTTTTATTCCTAATTGCTGTTTAAGGCACAAAGACAGAGCTGAGCTGCAAATGGGGGAAGGAGGAAGGGAGGGAGAGAGAATCTCAGTTTCCACTGCTTTGAGTAGTAGAGTTTCTGCCACCTCCGTACCTCTCTAGAAGGGACGTAAAGAACTGAGGGGAGATCATGTTACAAGGTAGCATTCAGTGCTGGAGTCCTGCAGGACTGATGGCCTTTGGGTCCGATCCAAAAACCAAGAGAGCATTAAAAATAATATATTTTTAGCCTGCTCTTCTTGGAATGGAGGGCAGTATACAGATTTGATGGTAGTACACAAGTGACAATCAATACAATATTCAAAAATAATAACAATGAATTAGGAGATAGCATAACATAATTGAAAATACAATACTAGTAATAAGAACAATCAGAGAAACAGTAAAATAATAATAATAATAATAATAATAAAAAAATGGGTACAAGTAGTTCTACAAACTTCAGTCAAATTAGTGGGGCTACCAGCCTAATTAAAATCACATATTAGATCCATTACTCAGGGAAAGCTTGGCTGAAGAGAAAAGTCTTTGTCTGGTTGTGGAACAACATCAGAGATTGGGAATGTCTGGCCCCCGGTGGAAGGGAGTTCCAAAGTCTGGAAGCAGCGACAGATAATATCTTTATGTTCGCACCAGGCGTGTCTGAGAAGGTGGTGGGGCCAAATAAAAGCCTCTCCTGAAGACCTAACACCCCAGCCAGCTCAGAGGCCATCGGGTAAGGGGCTGCATATAAACTATATAAATGAATAAAAATACATAAAATAAATACTGAGAAATATGGTCTTTGAGGTCATTTGGACCCAGGCCATTTAAGGCTTTATAAGTTAAACCAACATTTAGAATTGTACCCAGAAGATGACTGGTAGCCAGTGGAGCTGTTTTAACAGGGGAGTTATGTGATCACTGTAATTAACCCGTGAGCAATCTGGCTGTTGCATTTTGAACCCATTGGAGTTTCCTGAGACTTTCCATCAGTAGATCCACATAAAGTCCATTACAGTAGTCCAGTTGGGAAGTGACTATGTAGAGTCCACACAAAAGTGGGGGGTCCCCAAAGGAGCAGCTGAGGCTAGTCCCCGCTGCAGGGTGTAAGGTCTCCAAGGAGCCAAATAATTAAAATCAAAATAAAGACTTTCCATGAGAAATGCTGTGAGCCAGAGGTCCCCAACCACTGGGTCGGGACCCACTACCGGGCCACAGACTGTCAGGAACTGGGCCTCAGAGCCCACAGTTTTCTATAGGCACACCATTAAAAAAAGTTCTGCAGGCTGTGCATGCTTTTAAAAATGCTCCCTTGGGCCATGTGCACCATATAAAACACTACCCCATGGCCACTTGCACCATAAAAATGCTCCCCCAGGCTGCACACACTTTTTAAAAGGGTCTACCAGTCCGTGTGCACCCTGGAAATATGGACCACTGGGCCATGGAGGAAAAAAGGTTGGGGACCACTACTGTGAGTGGTTGGTTTATTAAGCTAGGCCCAGCTAAGAAAGCAACCTACATACACTTCCCTACAAGGGAGCAGGGCAGAGAAGGTATGCTGATGAGATGGCCGTGTGCAGAGTCTTTTAAAGTCTCATGTCTCCTCCCCTTTCCCTCCCAGCAGTGCATGGGGCTGGCAGGAACAGGAAACAGGCAAACGAGTCCAAAGTCCAATCAGGAGTCCTGGTGGGCGGTGTCCAAAGAGGAAGTCCTGGGCATTCTGGGTAGGAGAAATTGTGCAGACCATGCAGTCTCCACCATGTGCTTCCTCAGCCATGTATTTTTCAGTTTAAAATGGAGGAATGAATGAGTTTCTCCAGAGGGGAGGGGGTGTGGAGGGCTCCTTTGTTCTTCAGCAGTGGTGGCCTCAGGGAAAACTAATTAGTATATGTATAGTCCAGGCTCTTTGAGGGTGAATGGCTCTGCCTGCTAGCTGCAGTAAACCTACAAGACCAAGAGAAGGGGGAGGGATCCAGGGGGGGAATAGGCTGTTGCTTTTTATTGAATGGAAAGGAGGGAGGAATGGTTTCAGTCAATATGAAATTTAGGAAGCTAGGGAAAGCACAAATACTGGCAACAAATATTGAAAAGCATGGATTGTACCCTGAAAGTCCTTTAGAATGCCAGGAAACCAAATGCACTAGTCCCAGGGAGAAACCAACCCTGTCTGTTTCTTGCAGGGTCAGGCACTGAAGCTAGAGTACATTTGGTAGTAAAGTTCAAAATATTTTAGGTGGGAGAGACTGTTGTGATGAGGTGATGACAAACAAAGGCTGTAAACAAAGCCCCGAATGAGCCAGCCGGAAATGTGTATTCAAACAAAAAGGTGAAGCCAGGCGGACAAAGGTGCAGGATGAAGTCCATTGTAGTAGATATCCAGGTGTTTGGCAGCTGGAACAAGAGCCGAACTGGTTTGTACTGGGAGCAGGGAGCGCATACGTGACTGAAACCGCTGGAAAAACCTGGGCGCGATCATCTGCTGCAAGTTTATGGAAGTTCCCTCTGGGCGCACTTTGGAATTCGGCTTGGAAACAGGCAGAAAGATGCTTGGTACCCAATGCACACAGAAAGGATGCTTTCATTCAAGGAGAAAGAGACAGTGTAGCAAAATATGGATACATTGAAGCAAAAGACAGGAGTCCCTTTCCTGTGCGAAGTGTGTGGTTTAAAAAAGAGGAAAGATCAACAAAAGGGTGAGTTTTGGCATCCAGATGTTTGCAGATGTGGCCAGATGTGTTTAGGGGTAACCTGAGGACTGCCCCCAAGGGACAGATGCAGATGTGCACAGGTCCAGTTTCGGGACTTCCGTGCCCTCCATGGAAGGGCTACCTTCCCTGCTAGCGCAGCGGGGAGATTGCTGATTGAAAAGGAAAGCTTGAACCTAGGTTAGAAAGGTGAAGCTGATTATCCTCCATGAGAAGTAAGTCAGATTGAATTGGCTGGGAAGAAAGCAATCAGTGCAGTTCACATTAGGTCGCTCGATGCTTTCTAATGGGACTGTTCTGTGTATTTCAAGGGAGCTGGTTCCTGTCTGTTTAAACAGAAATGGAAGCTGGAGTTTTAAAGGGAGAACGTTTTCCGTTTGTGGCTTGATTTTTAGTGGTTGGGAGTTTAAGTAAATGCTTTACACACTTACTCTCAAGGAGACCTTTTGCTCCTTTACAAAAGAGTAATCACAAATTTCATTCTGCCCAATTTTTCCATTTTGGACACTACAACTAGGGTGTAGTTAGCACACTAATCTTAATTGCGCAAATGCACTCCTGGCTACTGCTAAGACCTAGGCATCCAGGCTAAAGGACGAGTCCAGGAGCACCCCCAGAGTTTTCACCTACTTTTTCAATGGCAAAGTTATCTCATCAAGTGTTGACTGCATCCTTATTATCTGCACTCTCTTTCTATTTACCAGATGCACATCTGTTTTGTCTGGATTGAGTTTCAATTTTCTCCCTTATCCATCTCATTACTGATTCCAAGCACTGATCTAAAACTGAAGTAGCTTATGTTTCAAATGGCAGGGAGATGTAGAGTTGGGTGTCACCCACATACTGGTGACAGTGAACCCCAAAGCTCTGTATGATGTCTCCTAGTGGTCTTCTGTAAATTTTAAATGACACAGGACACAGCACATAGCCCTGAGGGACTCCATAGGAAAGTGGCCATGGTGATGAACATGAATCCCCTAGGCTAGGACTACCTTTAAATATGACTTGTATGCAAATGGAAGTCACTCATGAAACCGGAGCAACCATGACCAATGGGGAGGAGTTTCAGCTTCAGGGCTTAGGATCACCATCAGCAATCCAAAAGGAACACAACTAGGTTCTCTCTGGACTGGATAGTAAGTGTCATTTATAAGTGCATTTCTCTTAGATCTAAGAAAAAGGTCTTTACTTTTTTAATGGAAGATAAGGTGGCCTACACATCACCTAAAAAAACACAAAAGAGGGTGACAGATGAAATCCTGTTGTGAAGTTCTGCAAGAATGACATCTGGAGCAATGAAAAATTGTTAGTGATCAAAAGCTTCCCTTAATGATCCTCGTGACCTCATCACATTGTGTATGAGTTGCATGCACCCTGAAATTGCAAAATAAATTTTTAATCAGTAACAATTTGCCACTGATGATGATGCCATTTCCATTGTATATGCAGAGTTACACATTAGAACATATGTAGCGAGGGAGGCAGGCTTCCAGATTTTTCTACCTGGAAATCCCCAAAAAGGTTTTTCAGAATTGGCTTGATGGCATATGATGTTATTACATAATGTATCACCAAGTAACATCAATAACGTGATGTTGTCACTAGAACAGAGATTAATCATATACCTGTTGAGCCTGCTATCCTGCTGCCTACTGCCTGCCTACTATAGATTAATAACTTCACTGTTCCTGAGGATAACTTCAACAGAAAGATTACAGACCTTTGGAAGTTGAGAAATATTCTCCCTAAAAAGGCCATATGGCTACCAAGAGATGGCGCTCACTCTGACTTTCTGGAACTGAGTTATCGTAACCTGGTACTCCTGAACCTTAAAACAAGGACCTATTTGGTATGGCATCACTGAATAGAAATCAATAATCTGAGACAGGTTGTTTCATCAGAATTTTATTTTATTTTATTTTATGCCTCTGTTGCAGGCATAAGTACTGTGTTTAGTGAGGGTGGCTCATTTGTAAGGTTTGTTATGAAATGTCAACTAGTGTTTCATTACCGTATGTACTCGAGTATAAGTCAAAATTTTCAGCCCTTTGTAAGGACTGAAAATGTCCCCCTTGACATAGTCATGTCAGTAATAAGCCACTTACCTGTTCTCCATGACCATGCCTGCTGTTCTCCCTGTTCTTCCGTGCAGAGGCAGATCTCGGCCGCTTATATCCCCAGTCAGCAAGGCCTGTGCAGTGCATATCATTCAAATGGTTGCCTTGCTCTGCTTTTTGTTTGCCTTTTACTTTCTTTTTCTCTTTCTGTGTGTGTGCCTCCCACATCCCTCCCTCTTCCCCCTCCCTCCTCTGTCAGGCTTGCATCTCTCTCTCTCTCTCTCTCTCTCTGTGTGTGTGTGTGTGTGTGTTCACAGTTGTTGCTGGTTTCTTATGTGAGATAAATGTTATATTAAGGGAAATGTTAAAATGAGCAATATTACTTGGTTTTCTTTTTTCTTTTTTTGCAAATATTTTTTTATTTTATGAATAAAACAACTATTACATATTCTTTACAAACAACACTCTGTCATGGGGATATTTGTGCTTATTTTAGCTTAACAATGCTTTACATTTCACCGCTTACCAGTTTATAACCTATAATCAACTCTTTCTTACATATTTCTTACCAATATCAAACAAATAACCAAAGTACACGGTTAACCAAAAAATTACATTCCTCCTAAATTTATACATATACTCCATTTTCTTCTAATCTTTTATCCAATTTCTCTCCGAAGTTTCTTTTTTCAGCTTACAATTAAAGTTTAAGGGATTACTAATAGTATCAACTTCCAACCCTTAATTTTAAACATTTACTATTTGATAACATCCAAGGACTTTTAGTTTTATTTAATACTTATTTTATGATTATTCAAAAGCTTAATCCAACCTACAAATAATCAAGTCATTTCAATTCATAGAAAGGCATTGACAAGAAGGGAGAGAGAGGAGTCATGCATAATGCAAAACCAAAAGCAAACAGTAACCTAAATTCTAATCTGTCCTTCCACTCATTAATCAATTAGCCTCATATCTCTTAATCATTTTAATCTCATTACTAACTCTATTCATCTAATGGAAATACATAATCAATCCTAAACATAAGTTACATACTGCTTTTTGATATCAAACAAACTTCCAAAATTTTCCAGGCCTCTTTAAGAGCTGTTATATAAATCGAAAGATTCATTCAAATTATTAATAAACCCATCATTTCAGCCCACAAGGAAAAGTAAAATAAAGCAGGGAAAATGGAAAATAATAATAATTATATTATAATAATTATATTATAATAATAATATAGAAAAAATAAAAGTAAAAGCCAAAAACAAACATATAGTATTCAATTTTTATTATTCCTTAATCTCGTTTGTCCTTATTCATTGTAATTCTGCATTCCGATTTTAAGCCTTCAATTGCCATCCCAAGTCCTTATCTTATTCATATTCATTATTAATCAAATTAACTTCATATCTCTTAATCATTTTAAATCTCATTACTAACTCTATTCATCTAATAGAAATACATAGTCAATCCTAACCATAAGTTACAGATTCCTTTTCAATATCAAACAAACTTCCAGAATTTTCCAGGTCTCTTTAGTAGCTGTTATAAACATCATTGAGAGATTCATTCAAATTATTAATAAACAACATTTCAGCCCGCAAGGCAAAGAAAAATAAAGCGGGGGAAAGGAGTGTTAATAGTAATAATAATAAAATAAAAATAAGGCCAAAAGCAAACATATAGTGTTGGATTTTTATCATTCCTTAACCTAGTGTCCTTTATTCATTGTGATTCTGCATTCCGATTTTAAGCCTATAGATGCCGTCCCAAATTGTTATCTTCATCAGGTTACACCAGTCACCAGCTGCAGCCAAGTACATAAATAAAAAAATCTGACAGGCTAAGTCAATTCTGAACCACTGCACATCCAATACAGCTGACATCTGATACACATTCATTAAGAAAAACAGTTCCACACTTCCAATGCCCCTATACATTTGGCCATATTCATTCGGGAAACCAAGATATTCCCAGTCATGAACTTCAGGGCTTCAAACTGTCCTGCTCCTTCACCACATCCCGATGGTGCAAAACTGCCTTTATTTCGACTAGAGATGCTTTCGTCTCCATCCACACATATTTCCTGGAATTGCAGGGATGCACATTGGTCTTCCTCTTCATCTTCTGCAAACTGTTGTTCAGGCTGGGAACGGTTAAAGAGATCCAAATTTTTTTATACAATTGCTGCATAAGTCCCTTCAGTTCCAAAAAGTCTTGATCCATTTTTAAGTATCAAAGACCTTGCAATTTGTTCTGATATTCAAACTCTGTTCTCTGTGTAAATTCCACAAGGCATGTTATTTCCAGAAATCAAAAAGTCGCAGACTCTGTTCTCCTGAGAAACAAAACATCAACAGGCTTCCATTCTTGTTTATTAACTTTTCCAACCATACAGTTCAGATAAAGCCTTGCCAAGGCCAAAAGTACTTCAAACACCTGGGCCTTATAGAAAACAAAAAATACCAGCTTGTCTCCTGAGTTCTTGAGAGCAATTTAATGAATGCAAAAACTTGCAAAAAATAAACGTCTTCTTCCCTTCTTCGCTCTTCTTTAATATCCAGACTCTAAACAGTACAAAATAAGGAAGTAAAGAGATTAAAAACACAAAGCAAATAAATTCACCAATCTTCCTATTTTTTTGGTTGTGATTTGCTCGGTCTCTCTTTGTTGTTTGCTAGCCGCTTTCTCAATATGCTGAGGGATAAAAATCTTTAAAATATTGTCCTGGATGTTATCCCATCGCTAGGAAAGCTAATAATTCCACTTCCCCCAATTCCAGGGTGTTGTTCAGTCCAAAAGAAATTTATTTACAAGATTCTTGGCTGCCGAGGCTTGTAGAAGGATGCCAGAGCACCTTCTCTTCACTCCTTCGTGGTCTTGGCATAAGAAAAAACTCCCAAGGGGACCGCCATCCTTCTCGAGGGTCTTCTTCAGCTGCCCATAGACTTCGCCTCTCCTACAAAGAGGTTATCCCCCCATTTCTGGGGGTCCTGAAGGAGGAAGCAGCCAGAACTCAGCAGAGCTAAGCTCTGGCTGTGTTGCCTCAACGCTTGCCAACAGAGGTCTCCATTTCTTGGTTTTCTTGTTTTGCTCTTTCCTTTGGTTTTGGTTTTGGCCTCGGCATTTGTCCTTTATTTTGTAAGTCACCCCACCCACTCACTTAAAAAAACTTGCTAATGAACAATCAAACAGCACCATAAGCAAATCTAGCAGACAGAAACCTTGCTTATTAAATGACTGAGCCAGTTGGATGTGTCTGCACGATATAATTGCAGACACTTTTTAATTGCCATGGCTCCAACTTAAGGACTCCTGGGTATTATATTTTGGTGATGTGTTTAGAATTCTCTGCTAGAGGACTCTCATGCAGTGGTTCTCTACCAGTGAGAGAAGCCTCAGATATTTTCATCATGATATTCTCAGAACTGCAGAGCTATGGATCATCTAGTCCAGCCCTGTCAAGGAGGCACATGAGCGAGTCATACACATAATCTCAGGTATCTGAGGTATCAAAATATTTAACTTATGTTTCAAAGCCTTTAGCCTACTGATGCCTCAATTATTGTAATTTTATTGGTATCTGTTTTTATTTTTGAAATTTACCAGCTGCTGCATTTTCCATCCTAGACTTGTACTTGGGTCAATACGTTTCCCCAATTTTTTGTGGTAAAATTAGGTCCCTCGACTTATATCCGGGTCGACTAATACTCGAGTATATGTGGTATATACAAATTTATGCAGATTTAACTGACTGTGGCTATTACACCTCCCCTAGATATAAATATTCATAAGCCAGGATGTGTGTGAGCAGAATTTACATATGACCAATGGGAGAGCCTGGAGGCAGGGCTTGTGACTACTTGAGGCAGTTCATAGGTGGGAGAGTTAGTCAGAATTAGAGTGAAGAGACAGAGAGTGTAAGAGTCAGAGGTAGGGACAGTTAGGGAACTGTAAGAACTGAGAATTGGTCAGGTTGGTTAGAATTGTTTAGCCTAAAAAAGTAACTGGGTGCACTTAGAACTATGAAACCATAACAGTAAGTCTGTGTAAGTTATATTAAGTAATTTACCATCTAAGAAGCAACATGCTGCTCTGAAAATAACTTTTACTTTAGTTTTGTTGAAAATAAACTTCTTTTGTTTCATTCAACTACACATATGTCTGGAACTGAGTAATTACTAGCCAAGCTAGTTGGTGGCAGCAGATGTAAAGTGGTGGTGCCTGTCAATGGCCCATGAGAAGGCTGGGGGCAGTGCATAGTGAACACCACACTAATCAATTATATTTCACTTGTAAAAAGAAGGAAATAAAAGGGAAATGGTCAGTTTACTTTCAATGGTTTCTAATGGACAAGCCAATATAGTTATTTTAGAAAAATTGGAAAAATTCGAACGTGGCTAAAAATTTAAGTTGTTATATGATGGCCATATTGGGGGGGGGGGGCAAAAAAGGAAAAGAAATAGAAAAAAGTTATCTTAATGTGTTTTCACACATTAGCTGGAGCACATGGGAGTGGGACCGCTTGATAACAATGCACTGGTACCCACCCCTCTTCATCCATTGCCAATTGTCCAGGTTTGGTGTATATGTATATCCAAACTCAACTGGAGTCCAACACTGGTTTTGCAGTCCTGGGATAAAGAGATTGTGCATATTAACTCAGCTGTAATGGAGGTAGTTCACACATTCAAACCATCACATTGACCGCAGACAGATGTAAAGAAACCAAGTACCTTTGTAGATCAGCTTTAGGTGTGCATGGAAGAATTCATTATTGCTTGGCAATAGTACTGGGAACCAAAAGCACAATGGCAGAGGCATAAGAAGGGGTTGCGGCGCCCGGTTACAAGGTCCCAGTTTGGCGCCCCCCCCCTCCAGCATGCAAGCACAAAAGCACGTGCTCGTTTGCCCCCTCCCAACTCCAAACTCGCAGGCGGGGGGGCAAGCAAATGAGCGCCAGCAGCCCCGCCGTGCAGGCTGATTAGGGCAGGCACTCGTTTGCTCACCCCACACCCACCTGCCAGGAAGGAGGGATTGCGGGATTTCTGATAGTGGGAGTGGGGGAAGAGAAGAAACCGGACTTCACCTGCCTTTCCCCTGCTCTCCTTCCCCCTTCCATTCCAGGCTAGCGCGGCGCAGTCACAAAGTGCGATGGAGGGGGGGAGCTGGTGGTCCCGTGGTGGCAGCTTCCGTCACGCCGCCACCACGGCGGGGGTGGGGAAGAGGTGGCTTGCTTCCTGGAGACGGGAGAGGGGAACCCGCTGGAAGGGGGACTAGCCAGGCTGGCCACGGGAAACTGCCTCTCCCTCCCTCTGTCTGCATTGCTCCTGCTGCTCGCACACTCCTCGATCCCGGAGCAGCAGCAGGAGCCCGCCGCCCCCTTCAAACAATGGATCAGCTGCTCGCTTCACACCGAGCGTGCACCCATGCCTTCCTGTGGTGGAGGGGGAGGAGAGAGGGTGGAAACTCTGCGTTTAAGAGCACAGCAGACAGCATTCCTGGCAAACGAGCGCCCACAGCCGCAGGCAGGACCATCCGGTGGGCGCTCGTTGGGATGGGTGGGGGCGGGCAGAGGGGTGCAGGATTGGCAGGGGGCCCAATTCTGCGCCCCTAGAGCCCTGCACCTGGGGCAAGTGTCCCCCTTTGCCCCCCCTAGTTACGCCCCTGCACAATGGTAAACTGTTGTTTACTGGTACATCACCTCATGAATCCTGCCTTGTATACCAAACAATGCTTTGCTAGAGCTGATACACTTCCATGAGATTTTGCTACAGTCATTTATGTGCTATATCTCTGTTTAGCCAGGGTCTTGCAGTGATCCAGCTTTGTAAGATTCTGCCATCCAACCTGGAAATAACGGTTGTCATAGGTATCACTAGGTGAAAATAGGTGCTCTGCCAGATATCGAGGCCCTAAACCATTTAGGACTTTATAAGACATTCTCACCATCTTGAAATCAGTTGGGAAGCAGATGGAGAGCCAATGTAGGGTGGCCACAGAGGGGGAGACATGATTATGTCTCCTAACTCCATTTAGTAATGTGGCTGCTGCATTCTGGACCACCTGGAGCCTCTGCACTAATCTTAAGGGGAGCCCCATGTAGAGAGCATTACAGTAGTCTAATCTCAAGACTACAAGCACATGGACTTACGTGCAAGACAAACTGCTACAGGCCTAGTGCCCGCTTCTTTCCCTGTGGATCCCGGGTTCCACCAGCCAGGAAATAACTTTTAAAGGAGGAGTAATACCTCCCTAAAAAACCTTGGTCCAGCTGGCCCAGCTGGTAGTACCTTATAAGGTGGCCCCTCCCAGGGTTACAGGGGAAGACAGTCAACAGTTTTGAAGGCGGCGGTGGGCTTTAGTGCCCCAACGGTGGAAAAAGTGGAAGAACCATTTTAAGAGAAGAAAACTGTTTTAAACCTTACTGCCTTGTGGCTATATCCACCATTGAAAAAGGCTTCAGGAGTAAACCGTGAGGCAAAATCCGGAGCTGGAGTCCCGAAGACAGTTCATGACTATATACAATCATGTTCTGGCAACTCCTGCAATGCAGCTGGAACTAATCGTATCAGCCTTGCCATTCCATTAGACCACTCCAGCTACGTGGAGAGGGGGTATTGCTACTTGGGTAAAAGCCTAACCTCCATATCAACCTACCCAGGCTTCCTGCCCTGGAGAGATCCATTTGCAGCATATAGTGTGGAATTTAGTCACACTGGGTGTTGCTTTTGGGATTTCTACTTCAGGCAGGATGCCATAGTCTCTTGATTTTTCCGTTCAAATCTAATAAATTACAGCAGCGGGATTGGTTTAACCAGGAACAGAACCCGCCCCTCTGGCTAAAAAGCCAGTCAAAGCCCAACTTATATTGCATCATGACCTGAGTGATGGAGGCCACCTCCTTCTGAATGTCAGTAGCCAAATTTGCAGTATCATTTACCAGGGCTTCCAATTGATGTGAGAGTATTCTGATTTCTTTAATGTTTAAACCAATGCCAACCATCGGAAAGAGTACTGCTCCCAGCCTTTGTCCTTTGGTCAAATAAGAATGGTCTGGATCATAGCCAAGTTTACTGTCATACACACGTTTCGGTCTGAGGTGCCAACGTGGGGGTTCCCAGGCAGATTTTGTTTGTGTTTTAGAGTAAAATTGAATTCCTGCTGGGATGAGGGTGCCCAATGTGCAGGTCCCATCCCAGTTTACTGGTAGGACCCTTCCTGCCCAGGTACCACATATCCAAAAGATCCCTGAAGGCAGGCCATGCAAGATTACATTATAGACAGCCGAATAGGTGACTTTCAATTGATTCAGGGACATATTGACCCTGGTGTTTTGTTGAATGGAAGGGGGCAAGCAGCTAGGTAAGCTAGTAAGCTCTCCTGCCAACCCACTGTCCCCCCAAGGGACACTCCCTTGTGAAATCAGAGGGATCCCCACAATGATAACAGGAACGGGGGTCGTATGGAGGGGGCCCCCGCTGGTCCCCTGTAGGATGGGAGGGACCGCCGAGGAGGGGTTGCAAGGCTGCAGCTAGCAGGCTTGCCTTCTTTTTCATTTTGGTATCTGATTTCACCTCCTCGGCTTCAGGTCTTTGGTAAAAGACCTGAAAAGCAATTTGTACGAGGGCATCCAATGCTTGAGTGGAGGGGTTGGGCATCTTTTGAATTTTTCTCCTAATATCAGCGGCACATTGTGTTATGAAAGTAGTCCAAATTGCTGCCAAATTCCCTGGATCCTTGGGATCCACATCGGTGTGGTGACGATAGGCATCTTTCAGCCTGGTTAAAAACTCTGCCGGTGATTCTTCAGGCAGCTGAATGGTGTTATACACCTTTTGGTAATTTACAATTCTAGGGACTCCTTTCTTTAGCCCCTCTTTCACAGCCAGACGTGCCCCCTCTATCATCTCCCAGCCGAATTGTGTGTTTGGGTTATTGGCGGCAGGAGGTGGGTTTAGACAGAGAAGTTCTGTCCCAGTGGGAGGGGGGACATCATTCCCCTCCTGCCTTGGCTGGTTCCTAATATACTCTCCTCACCAAGCATCAAAGGCTGTTACAGCCTGGGTGATGACCAGCCGTTTCTCCTCCTCACTAAGAAGAGCAGAAAGTAGGGCAAAGAGATCCAGGACATTGGGGAGGTGGGTGCATATGACCCCGGAAACCAGGTCCACATACTGCTGGGGGCTTTCCCGGAAAGGGGCAGCTCCTGCTTCCAAACAAATAAATCGGCCATCGAGAAGGGCGTGTAGATGTACACAAGCCCAGTGGGTCCAGGCACCCCCCTTAAGGGGAGCTGATGTGCTGGCTGGGCAAAGGTTCCGGGGTCCTCGGAAGTAAAGCTCTCTGGCTCTTTGTGAGCCCACTCTGACCTCCGGGGAGGGCTGACTCGGGGTGGGGAAGGGGAGGGGGAACGACTGATGGTCCCTGCATCCAGGTCCCGACCTCTCAGTGGGGTAGGGGTGCGGCTCCTTATAGGAACCTCTCGAGAAGGGGCCAGTGGGGAGATGGCCACCGGGAGAGGCGGCTCGGGAAATGGCGGCAAGGGCAGGTCGTCTTGGGGAACATGAGGTGGAGGAGGAGGCAGCACATATGGCGGAGGCAAATCATCCTCCTCCTTGGGGGCATTGGGTAAAGGAAACCCCCCATACAGAATCTTCAGAGTGGGGCTTTTGGCGGCATCAGGGCTAAACGCAGCCAATTTCCCCACCCGAGGCAAAAATGTGGGGAGGAGCCCCCCCAATACATTTCTCCGAATCAGAGGCCAGATTGTAATACATATATAAATAGGGGAGCTCCTTCTCTCGGCCATTATGCCAGAGGAACCATTCCAATTCTTGTAAAGGGAGGGAAATTGAGCCTTCCTTGGGCCAGGCTACCGGTCCCAGGGGACACTTTGGCCAAATGGTTTGGGTCAATTTAATGAGCTTTGAGCATTTCTTTTGATGGCCTGGCTCATTTAGAGCAGGCAGATTGTCTAGAACACACTGTAAGGGAGTCTTAGGGACCCCGTCAGCTGATAAGTGACTTCCCATCTCACTAATGCCTAAATTTCACAGTCCAATTCAAACTAAACCTATCTGAGTGGTTGAAGGGATCCCCTGGAGACTTTTCTCACACACTACCTGAGCGTTCTAATAACCTCAGGGGTGTGGGCGTTCCGTCGAAGCCATCTCACTGGCGGGTAACCCCAGGCCTGCTCACAATCGCATGAACCCCTGCTCAAGGCTCTCCTCCCCCTTCGGAATTATCCCTCGAAAGTTTGCCCAGCACACACACACACTGCAAGAGTTACCGTGACAGGAGCTTTTATTTTGAGTTCTTACGCGTAAGAGGCAAGAGTTTCTTTACAAATCTCTACACCAGAGGGAATTCCTGGTGTCCCAAGCCTCAGACACTCGAGGGGCTACAGCCCTCTACCAAACTCAGTCTCCTGCCACTCCTTCACGTAATTCCAAACCACCCGAGTCTAGCTGTGACCTTCCCCACACACACATGCACTTTCAGATTCCAGACCTCCTGTCCCGGACTAAGTTTCAACTCACTCACCAAAATCCGTTTGAGATGGGAAGTCGCCGGTTCGTCCGAAGCCTATGACAAATCTCTCCACCGTTCGGCGCACTGCTGGAGGTCTTCTGAGAGACCCCTAGCCAAATTCCCAGCGAGAAGTGGTTGCTGGCTGGCCAGTTAAGGCGAGAGACCAATCAGTTTCTCCCCGCAGCCAGCAGAAGGGCCAGGACCCAAAGGGGAGTCCTTTTCACCAAAATTTGGGGTAAGGCGAGTAGAGGAGCACCCAAGGGTTAAGCCTGTCTGCTGAGCAGCCTCCTGGCTGGCTCGCCACGAAATGTTGAAATAGCTAAAAAGCCGGGGCTGCAATGGTGCAGCAGAGCTACTCTCCGCCATGAGGTCGCAAGGTTTTGAAGCAGCCACTTACCAATTATCAATAAAAACCTCACAACGAGAGATATGCTGTCGGTATATTTATTCACCAGATCTGAGCGATATATACACCTCACACCCAGAACCCCTACAATGAGCAGAGCAGAGGCGGTGTGTGTCCAAGATGGCTATGGTCCGAACTTTTAAAGTCTCTTGTCTCCGCCTCTGTCCCCTCCCAGCGGTGCACGGGCTGCGAAGGGCTGGGGGCAGGTAGAAGAGTCCAGCATCCAATCAGTAGTCCAGGTGAGCAAGCAGAGGGCGTGCGCCAGCATAAAAACCCCACCCACCAGGCGACACTGGCCTCAGGTCCAAAATCCAATCAGGGTCCGTCGTGGGCAGGAACCAAAGCCTGAAGCAGGAAAAGTCCAAAGGCAGGAACAGGTAATCCTCTGGGAAGCGGGAAAGTTCAAATTTTGAGCGCGAAGGACTGTTGGACCCCTGGGGGCAAAGTCGGAGATAATAGGTGTGGGGCCAGCTAGGCAGGAATGTGGAATGGGACAAAGAAAAGCCGGAGACCACTTCAGGGAGGCAGGAAATCCATTGTCTGAGGTCCAGGGGCAAAACCAGTTCAAACCAGTTCAAACCAGTATTCACAATTTCGTTCAGTCCAATTCTTTTATTTTAGACTCCACAACTGAAGGATGCCAATGATGATGAAGTGCATGGACCTGCATAGTGAGTGCCCCAGTGTCTAGATAGGGGCACAGCTGGGTAAAGATAGTAATTGGCGGACCTTATCAAGGTTCAACCTCAGTCCATTCATCTGTATCTACTCCAAGATAGTCCCCAGGCAGCACTCAAGGGACAGAACAGAATGCATAGCAGCTGGGAAACATGAGATGTAGAGCTGGATGGCATCTCTCAGTGACATATAAACATTAAACAGCATTGAAGAGATGATTGTGCCCTGCAGGACCCCACAACTAAGAAGCCATGTGGCCAATACCATCTGCCCATGCTGGGCTCTTGGGAGCAGGTGGCACCAAGAAGGATCAAAGGATCAAATAATACTGTAAATCCCAACCCATAGAGCCTCCCAGGAAGATATTGAGGTCAATAGTTGTGGTGAACCCCATTACATTAAGATTAATGTCATGTATGTCTGTGTATATAAAGGGTTAAAATGCTAATACAGTGGGAGTGCTTGGAGGCAGGACCTACATGCATAAAAGTCTTGGCCTGAGGCTATAGCATTTAGTAAGGGAGTAAGATCTGTAGAGAGTGAGAGTAAGATATGTAGAGATGCAGCAAAATCTAAGACTGTGTAGATAGTAGGAAGTTTAATAAAATCAGAGAAGCAGTTAGAAGTAAGTAACATCAGAAATAATATTCAATGGCAGAAAGTGATATCTGAAGAAATGAGAATAAGTACAGGAAGTGTGTGTAACAACAAAGTGTAAACTGTGCCACAAGAACTAAATCTGAATTGAAAACTAAGCTTGCAAACCAAATAAATACTCATCTTTATTGGTAAAGTTACATCTGGAGTGAATCTCAGTAATTTCAAGGAAAGATCCTGAATGATGGGAGCAAAACTGTTAAAGAATTGGCAGTGTAGGTCAATAGACTGCGAAACGTATGGGGGCCTGAACGTGAACACAACAATGGTCTAATCCTTTTTAAAACGGTATCCCGCTTGGTGGACTTTCCCTGGGAGATCCAGGAGAAAGCCAAAACACTCAGTCTCAATCTTCCACAGTGAGGATCATAGAAGATGGCCCAATTTTCCAGACTTGCCCAGTGGGTAGTTCTACATCTACACCTGCTGCAGTCTTGTCAGAGCAGTCCAACCAGTCTTGTTTACTCTGTGGTTCCTGCGAGGGTAACTGGTGGGCCATCCCAAGATTGCCTGGGTGATTTACTTTGGCCAATGGGCCTCGCAAGACTGCCGCCTGGCTGACAGGTACTACGATTCTACTTCGAGAGTGGAAGGGATTAATAGTGAAGTATCCTGGGCTGAGGAGAGTTCTACACAGTTCAGATCAGCTTTCTTTCCAAGTTTGTTCTCATTGCCTTTCGTTTTTCTGAAATAATCCCACCTGCCACTCTATTGGGGGAGAGGGAGAGTCAGATTTCAGCCATGTACGGCAACAGGAACAGTTTTCTTTCTTCAATCTTATTTTCTTCTATAACTTGGTGTTCAACTCGTTTTGCCTGCCAGTGCCTCCCCCTGGGAGATTGGTGTGCAAGGACTGGGACTCCTTGGCCACAAACCGCCAGTGCCAGCCTCAAGGATGGCATCAGCACAGCTCTTCAACGTATTCAAGCTCTCTTAAACAGATAAATGGCATCAGCATTTGTGTATCTGTTCTCCAATGTTCTCCCTGTGTTAGATAGGCAGCCCGAGCCCATAGAAATACAAAGTTGCTGCATGGCCTTGAGCACCTAATTTTTAAAAATGATTTTATTGTCATTGTCTGTATACACATAGTATACACACACAACGAAATTCACAGACACCCAGAGACCAGACCCAAAACACACACATACTCACACACACACAAAAGCCCCTTTTAAAATCACCCCCTTAAAACACAATACTACCCTCCCTTAAAACACATACCACCTCCCCCCTTAAAACACATACCACCCTCCCTTAAAGTACACAACAGAACAAGTAATACAATCTGACTGCTCATTTCTGTTCTTAAGTTCATTATTGAGTGCAATTATAGCTCTGGGATAAAAACTATTCTTCTTCCAGAAGGCAACAGTTCAAAAACTTGTGAGCAGGATGGTAGGAGTCTCTAAGAATGTTGTGTGACTTCCTCAAACAGTGAGATGTGAAGATGTCATCCAGAGTTGGTAGCTGGAGCTACCATGTTTTCCCAAATATAAGACACTGTCATATGTTTTTGGAACTCCAAAAACACACCAGCTTCTCTTTTCAGGGTCGGTCTTATTTTCCATGGGAGTGGGGGTGGGGTAACCAAGCAGAAGGAAGGAAGAGGAAGGCAGGCAGGAAGCAGGAAGGTAGAAAGGTAGAAAAGAAGAGAGGGAGGGAGGGAGGAAGGAAGGAAGGAAGGAAGGAAGAACCAGGCAGGCAGGCAGGCAGATAGAAAGACAGACAGACAGGCAAACAGAAAGA
>JAIOUR011499977.1:0-12622 GCA_020711275.1 Calotes versicolor
TTGGAGAAGAGCCTGCCAAAGGCAGCACCCAGCCTCCTGGGAGACTTGCCAGTCACCGACAACTGCACTTGCTGCCTCCATGCCAGCCTAGGGCTACGGGCGTCAACACTCCCACCAGCCAATGGGCCCCACAGGCTGGAAAAAACAAGGAATTTACTGAAAAATATTGACTGGGGGGAAACCGCAAAAGACTGAAACCGCAGTTAGTGAACCGCGAATTTGCGGGGGCTTACTGTATTGATATCATGCCTCCAACATTTCCAACCAGTTTAAACATCACATTTCATTCCATCAACTGTGTCCATTTGATAATGAATCAAATGACCATTTATTTTACACAGAATGAAAAACCTCCCCCCCCCTCAATGTTTCTGACCCAATCCATCATAACTGTTGGCAGCTTTTATTAGCCAGGCCCAGGCTAGGCAGAAATTGAGCACCCTGGACATTTCCTCCAATATTAAAGGATCAGGCTGAACAAAGCAGGCAGACAGAGAGGATGTAACCATGCTCTTAACCTGGTTAGCTAAACTCCTAAGGGAGTGGAGTCCAAAAGGAAACCCTGTTTTGGATATTTAACATATTTTAGGTTATCTATTAGTATCCATAGAGAGGATCTTCAACCAGTATGTTAAAAAAATGTTATTTTGTAAGAAATGTATAACTAGCTTTGCTCTGACAGCAGGAGCTGGTGTATTCTTATCTGTTCCCAGAATGCTTCTTAAAAACCGGGTCTGAATTTGTTCAAGAGGGATGGCTTTATTCAAACCCCACAGTTCTGCGCCATAAGTCAACAACATTGGGACTAGTTTAGCCTTAAGCATTTTCTGTATGGGGTTCAAAGAACCTGGATTATTATAATTTAATAATTTGTACAGTCTTTTAATATTTATCGTAGCCTTTTCCAAGCTTCTTTTTAAATGTTTTGACAACAATCCTGTGTTGTTAAAAACCAGTCCTAAATAATTAAAGGTGCACTTGTTCCATGGATTTCCCATTTATCTGCCAGACTGACCAGTTAGTCAGGTCATGAACCACCCGGAAGAGTTCTGCTTGTCGGTTCAAAGCCTCACCAATAGTCCAGATGTTAAAGGCATTTTTGACGACTTTAAGACATTGGTGCGCCAACTGGTCCCTCTTCCACCTGCTCCTTGTTAACTACATAGCTTGCAGGCTTCAGTATACCAAGTGATAGGGAAAGCACTAAAGCGAAGAGCATGTTTGGGCACAATCATGGCTGTATCTGAATCCCACCAAAGCAAAAGCAAAAAAAATTACCTGGACTCTGACAAGATACGGTAATCCACCATTTAACTTCTCTCTGTTCTGCTCATTTAGTTCTCCATGCAGCAGCAGACAGGCTACAAAGCTGCAAAGTCCACAGTGACTCAATCAGGTGCTATTTTACATGATTTGCGTGGTTTGATTATATCTGGAACTGGAAATCCTGGACAGAATAGGGATGGTGTTCACCCAAGCCCTCTGTTTCTAAGCTACTCAAAG
This sequence comes from Calotes versicolor, assembly GCA_020711275.1. Classification (NCBI taxonomy): domain Eukaryota; kingdom Metazoa; phylum Chordata; class Lepidosauria; order Squamata; family Agamidae; genus Calotes; species Calotes versicolor. Next base: position 1,504 of record JAIOUR011499977.1, read on the forward strand.
TGGAATATCAAAGTATCAGTGAAAATCACTTGGCTTGTTACACTGAGAGATGTCAATGCCTATGCCAAAAACAGCCTGTCACAAATGGTTCAAAACATGAGTCTGTTTCAAACAGCATCTAGCCTCAATGTGTAAGATAACAGCTATGCGGAGATGTAGAAGATTATCTCCAGTTCGGTTGGCAAAGACAGATCACTAGCAAGTGAGGATTAGACTCAATTAAATTAACAACCTGTGTTGGGACCAATTAACATGGTCCATTCCAGAACACCAAAGGATCCCATTGAGTTTCTGGTGGCTCTTGTGGAGCTTCTTATCCCTGTTTGTTATCTTAAAAAAGGAAATTATGACAGTAAGAATATAAGAGCTTCGCTGGATCAGGCCAAGACCCCCAACTAGTCCAGCTTCCAGGATCTCACAGTGGCCCCACCAGATGCCTCTGGGAGAACACAAGACTAGATACCTGTCTCCTGCTACTACTTCCCTGCATTTGGCATTTGAGGTACCCTCCTTATAAGCCTGGAGATTACACATCCCCATCATAGCTTGTAACCTGTGATGGACTTTTCCTCTAGGAATCTGTCCAATTCTCTTTTGAAGGCATGTAAGCCAGATGGCATCACCACATCCTGTGGCAGGGAGTTCCACAGACTTACAACACAGTGGACACCATCACTTAATAATAATGACAGTAATAACAACCCACAGAATTTCACAAAATACTATAATAAGCTACAGGTCTCAGATATAAAACCCAGAACTACAAAAACTAGCAATATTAGGAACAGTATATATGCTACATCAGGGATAGGCAACCTTTGGCTCTCCAGGTGTTTAGGACTCAAACTCCCAGAAGCCTTCTCCACTGACCTGTTGGAGAGGGCTTCTGTGAATTGCAGTCCAAAACAACTGGAGAGCCAAAGGTTGCCTATCCCTGTGCTACACCAATATTTAATTTTTGTTATATATGATATAATATATGATCTACAGTATAATATACTAGTCACTGTTTTTCTCTTTTTGATTGACTGTGCTTTGCATTTTAACAGCAACAACAGCAACAACGCATTGTCATTTGTAGGTGGAGTCAAGCCAGCCTGAGTAAAAGGTGAGGAAACAAGTAGAATGGATACTAGAACAATGATAGCAGAAAACTCAAGAGTGGCTCTAATGACTGGGTAGAGCCCAGCAGAAGGCCTATTTTATGGTGATATCAAAAATGTTACTCTAACATACATAAATAACTGCAAATATTCAGCATCACAGCCCAACATCACTACCAATTCAGCTAAATAGAGACAGTAAACACCAAGTATCATTTAAAACATCCCCAAATGAATTTCAAAGACAATACTGTATACCCGGTCAGAAAAGAAGGTTCAACTCGGATAGTTAACTGGCTAGAATCTATAAACATCACTGCCCTGGGTGGTCATTGTAGCCAAATGGTCATGGTATAAAATAAAATAAAATAAAATAAAATAAAATAAAATAAAATAAAATAAAATAAAATAAAATAGCTACATCAACATTACACTACATTAAGAAAATTAGTAAATTACATTTCTAGGGCCAAACCCCTGCTGCTAAGTATAATTACACTAGAGTGTGTCCATTAAATCATTGGGATTCTGTGAGGTATTCCACCAAATCCTCCGTCAATGGGCCTAAAGGTAAAGTCCTCCCTCCTGTGCAAGTCATATTCAACTCTAGGGGCAGGCGCTCATCTCCATTTTTAAGCCAAAAAGCCAGTGTTGTACAAGTCCGTGAACATGTGGCAGACATGGCACATGGAACACTGTTACCTTCCCACTTTTTACAGCAGTACCTATTTATCTACAGTGGGACCTCGACTTCCAAATTTAATCTGTTCAGAAGGCACCTTCAGAAGTCAAAAGATGCTTTTCCATAGGAATACATTGGAAATGGATAAATCCGTTCCAATGCTTCCTGGTGTTAGCTGTCCTCTGGACAGCTAATGCCTGGGGTTGGCGGCAAGGAGCAATTGAAGCCCTTACGACACCTCGGGGGTGTCGGAAGAGCTTCAAATGCTCCAATAGCTCCCTGCCATCCACCGCTGATCAGCTGTCCTGTGGGAGATAATATCTCCTGCAGGGGAGCTGGCTGAGAGGGGGTCGAGGAGCAATTGAAGCCCTTTTGCCACCCACCATGGGTGGCGGAAGGGCTTCAATTGCTCATACCACCACCCACACACACAGGCACACACACACACCACTACCACCACCACCACCACCACCACACCACAGGCACACACACACATACACCACCACCACCCCCCGACACACACACAAACACTCCTTGGGGCCTGCCTACCTTTTCCCCCGGGGCTCTGGTGCATGGGCAGTCAGGCTTTGATTTCCAGCGCACCGAAAATCGCACCTGGCCAGCGGGGGCTTCCCCGTAAGCCTTTTCGCCCCTCTCTGGAATTTAAGTACAGTACACACACTCTTTCACAAAGGGACTGGCAGGCTGCACAGTTACGAATTTTTCGACTTCCAAAGCTGTGCGGCCCCATCAGTTCCATCGTACTTCAAAAAACCTCTACACTGTCAAGGGCTTCCCCTTCCAGCTCCTCCTTAGAAACGTTCTTTTAAGAGGATGGGAGGAGCAAGACTTAAAAGGGGAAAAGAAAAACGTAGCAACCCCAACAAAAAAAGTGAAAGTTGCCAGTTATACTAACAAGACTCTATTCAACTGGTGTAAAGTCTCAAGTTGAAGCTAAAATATTACATTTTGCCAGTCTTGTTACAGTTATGGCACAAACTATATAAAAAGATGTTATTTCATACAAAACACGTTTCTTCACCATTAGTTAACCTCTAATAGACTAGAAGGCAGGCAACTAAGGGATAAAAAGGATGCATGTTATGCAAAAACAAAACATTACCATGGCACCCAAGAAACCAAGATACTATTACTTTTCTCATAAAATCAGAGGAACAACCAAGAAACAACTTACATTCTTTCTTGTTAACCATAACTACAGACTAAAAACATACTTCAAATATACAACAAAGCCAATCAAATGCAAGAATACATCAGTCATCACAGAGAAACAAAGTACAATAATCAAAACATTGATCAATATAAAGAGTGTAACTTTGAGAAATGCAGCACAATTTGATCAGATAATTAGCCAGTGCACAGACATCATGAAATTATAAAATGTGTGGAAAAACCTGACCAAACATGTAGGTAAAACAATTTTAAGTGTTCCACAAAGCTGAAATCAATGAAAAAAAATGAACTGGGTCTGTGGCCATATAACAATGAATTAAAACAATTATCCTTTTGTAATGCAAAAGAAAAGCAAAATTTGCATTCTTAACAAAGAACTGGAAAAAGTAAGGACAGCTTAGTGCACAAGCTGCACATTTCTATGTTTTACCCCACCCCACTATTCTTAGAGCCTTAAAAATTGCAACCTGAAGTCCGTGGCAGAAGATGGTGTCACTGACAAATAATAATAATAACCTTTTATTGTCATTGTATAACCAGTGTACAATGAAATTAACAGAGCCTCTCACCCATACCATCCCAGTAAAAATCACTCAGTCCCAATACAAATTCGTACAAAGTATCAATAAAATAAAATAATTCACACAATCCCAGTAAAAATTTCCTTTCACTCTGCCTACTGCTACAAAGCTCAAATGATCTATGTAGTGCTATGTCCCTAATTGGTGGAACGAGGCTGTATACTGCTGTTCAGCACGTTATCGTTTTACTGGTTCAATATTTACTGGCACTATGCCAATTATAACTTTCTGTCATGTTTTTTTTACTGTTCCAGATTGCTGTTTATTAGCTTTGGTCACTGTCGCCTGATGTAGTATTTCACAAATAAACAAACTGTGAAGCTGTAGTCATATACCCGCTTACCAGGAAGTAAAATCCTACAAAATTAAGCTGGAAGTATATATAATTAATTATGTACAGGAATGTACTATAAATCTGCAAACAAAACATAGACATGTACCAAGACCAAAAAAAAATCACACATATGTAACTGTTATAAATCCATTTATATGAAGGAGGCAAAGATCAAGAGAAACCTTTCAAGTAGGAAAGAGTCACAATGTCCTCATTTTAAAATGTGGTTTAAAACCAGAACATTATGCACAAAGACTTTCAGGTAGGGGAACAAAAAGTTATAACTAAAGCTACTTCAAAAACTCTTAAAAATGAAGAGCAATGAAATGTTTGGTGAATCTGGGTGGATAATTCCACAGCCAGCTGTGTATTTAATTGGGGGAAAGCCCTATGCAACTGAGAGAGGTGAATAAGAAACGTATTGCTAGGTGCATCTTTGCACTATTTGCATCCCAATATGTGTAGCATCTCACACAATTCAGGATGACTTGTTTCCAAGTACAGTAATTCTACACTGGAGCGAGATGTATTTATTCCAAGAAAGTCAAACTACCATACCTATATACCAAGAAGTGGCGAGATGTAGCTGAAAATGCTGATACACAATTCTGAATGGGATCAATTCAAAATAAGTTAGAGGCTGGTACGTTTTTTTAAAAAACATGTTTTTTCAAGATCATGAATTAAAATGTAATTCACTGTTCCTACAAACTGATGTCAAGTATTCTGTTAACTTGTAATAACGAAATACAACCAATATTCAAGAACAAATCAAAACCCCTCATGTGAACCTGATTCACATCAAAGCCTTACCAGTAAGCTAGTTCTTTCCAGATCAAAAAAGTTTGTATTTTCCCAACATCTCAGTTCTCCACACGAGTTACTAAGGTGTCTTGGACTAGTAAAGAACGTTACTAGCCGTCAAGTTGAGACACAAAGTTTAAGTGTGATCTCCCCATGCCCAGAAATACCTGATGGCAGGACTGTAGGGGCTGCGCGACCGGTGCCAACTGCTGTAGGGGCTGGGCGACACGTCCCCGCCGCGCTCGAAGGAGCTGTGCCGGCTGTAGTTGGGGGACCGGCGGCGGTAAGGGCTGAGCGAGGACCGCGGACTCGGCGACTTGCGACCCCGCTGGCTCTGAGCGGCCCTGTGGCTCGGCGGGCTCTCATCCCGGCCAGGGCTCGGGGACGACCTCTGGCGCCTATAAGCGCGGGGCTCGGCCTTGTCCTCCCGGTAGGCCTTGGGCGTCTCCTTATAGGCGGAGGGGGGCTCTTTGCCCGCTTTCGTCCGGCTCCGGTGGGTTTTACTCTCCCGGTCCTTCCTGCTGCTGCTGCTGCCGCCGCTGGGCGAGGCAGCTGAGCCCTTCCTGCGGCCGTCGCTGCCGCCGCCGCCGCTGCTCCGAGGGCCCTCTCGGTCCAGGCCGCCGCTGTGGTTGTGGCGGCTACGGGACTTGGAGGAGGAAGAGGAAGCCTCGGCTCCCCTCCTGGCAACCGCGGCCGCCCCCTCCTGCTGCTGCGGCGGCACCTTCTCCTTCTCCTCCCCCCGCCTGCGGTGCTCCCGGTGCCGCTCCCGGGAGCGGCGCCCGCTGCTGCTGCGGTGCTCCCTGCGCGCCCGCCGGCTGCTCCGGTCCGCCTCCGTGCGGCCCGGGCGCGGCTGGCTGCCACTCCTCCCCCCGCCGCCGCCGCCGCCCCCGGAGGAGGAGGCCGGGCTCCCCCCGCCGCTCCCCGCCCCAGCCGTCCCGCCGCCCAGGGGCCCCTCCGACGGGAAGGTCACGTCGCGGTAGTCCTCGCCGGCCGCCTCCACCAGCGGGCCCAGGCCCGCCCCGCTGCCGCGCCGCGCCGCCCCGGCGGCGAGGCCGGCCCCTCCGCCCGCGCCCCCTAACCTGCCGCGCCGGCGCTTGTGCCGGGACCCCGAGCGCCGCTTGCCCCGCGGCCGCTTCCGCTCCCCCCCGTCGCCACAGCAGGAGGAGGCGGCGGCGCCGGTAGCCGCCAGGAACAGCAAGGACTGCGGCGGCAGCGGCGGCTGCAGGAGCGAGGGCTGCAGCAGCGGGAACAGCAGCGAAGGTGCCGGCGGGCCCGCCACGGGCGAAGGAGGCAACGGGGGCGGCGGGGGCGGCAGCAGCGGCGGCGAAGCCGAGGAGTAGCGCTTCCGCCGCCGGTGATGCAACCGCTTCTTCTCCGCCGCCGGCGACTCGGAGGAGCCGCCACCGCCCGCCCAGCTCCGGACACCGCTCCCGCCTCCGGACGTCGCCGCCTCCGAGGTACTCGGCATCGGGATCGCTCCGGGCCACAGGAATCCGTCAAGGCGCCCGCCAGGAAGAGGAGGAAGGCGCCGCAGCCATTCGGGTGGCGAGGCCCCCTCGCCTGGTTCGGCTGTCCCGCTCCGCAGGAGAAATCCCCACCGACGACGGCGTCCTCACATGGAGGGGAAGCGTTCCTCGAGGGCGGCTCGCCAGGCCAGGCCAGGCGCCGCGCCGGGGCCCCGCGCTCCTTCGTGCCCGCCGCCGCCTAAGAGCAGCTCCGGCCGCCGCTTCTTCGCCTGACACACACTCGCCCCATTCCCGGCTGGGCCCTGAGTGCGGCCTGCGCGCCTCTCCTCGCGGCGGCGGCGGCGCTCCGGCCGCGGCGCTCTCCTCCGCTTGCCCGCCGACGCTCCTTCGCCCCGCGACTCCTCGGCTCGCTCGGTGCCCGAAAGGGGAGGCGGGAGAGGCCCGGGAGAACCGGGCGGCCGCCAAACCGTCTACGCGTCGCCCGCCCTGGACGCTCCTCTCACACATAGAAAGAGACAGAAGGCAGACGGCCGGCGCAGCGGGCCCGACTGCGCCTGCGCGCCCCCGCTGAAGTACGACGAGACGAGCCTATCGCCGACCTGGAGAGTCCGGGTTGTCCCTTTTCCGAGCGACGCGACGTGAGCCAAAAGCTCGCGAGACCTTGTTGCCCACTCTCGCTCCTCCCTCCTTCCTCCCAAGACCGGAACAGTCAGCGAGCCATTTCCGAACGCCTGCCTCTCGGGTCTCGACCTCACAGGTGCCGGTCGTCATGGTTTTGTCTCCACTCTTCCGGTTCCTGCTGCCTGCTGGCAGGATCGTTCAAGTGGGGGCCTGAAACGCGTCGTGGCCCGCAGCCGACGACGAGACCATTCAAATGGGAGTGCGGTGGACTAGGCCGTGAAACAATTACTTCCACTAAAAAGAAACTGAATTGGGAACGCGCCGTTTGCGGGAAGTCTCCGCGTCTCATTTCCCCCATTCAGGCATTTGTGCTTGGAATGCTGCCTTCGATCGACGGGGGAGGTTTCACCCCTTGAACATCTCTATGCTTTTTGGAACTCAAAGGACAGAAAAGTATATAAAGATATCTACATCTTTCACGTAAGGGTTTTGAAAGACCCGTGGTCGGCTCGTGCCCAGACACTGAAAAAGCTACTTATAGAAATAAACACACAGTTCTCTCTTCACAGGATTGCTGCAGTAGGGAAGTGCCCCACCTGTTGAATTTCTTCTGGTTTCAATAGCCTTGAAATTTGATCCAACTGAAACCCAATATTGTGTCAAAATATCCAGTGAGTTCTGACAGGGATCTATAAAACCAACATTTCATCGAGGTATTTAGAATTAGTAGTTTCAGGAATACCTATCTTTAAACTATTCTTTCCAATGCTCAAAATTTTTGTTTCCATCACTCAAAAATACTTTTAGCAAATGAGAGCTTTCATAACTTGACTACTGGGCAAGTTTGCAAGCTTCCTTGTAACACATGCCATAGATGTCAGCAGGGAGAAGCTGGCAGGGAGAAGAGGCTGTGGGCCACTCAGAACTTGAAAGGGCCTGCATTTGGCCCCCAGGCCAGATCTTGGACATGCCTGTCTTAGGGGATTCATGCTCATTGCCACAACCACTTTCCTATGGAGTGCCTTGGGGCTCTTGTCTCCTATGGTGGGTAGCTTCCATGGACTCTCCCCTTTAAGCCCTCCAAATTTGGACATGTTTGATGTTCAGGGGGTGGAGTTTTATTTATTTATTTATTTATTTAACACATTTTAACCTCCCTTTCTCCTTGGAAAAGAACCAAGGCGGCTTACAGTGTTGGAGCAGTGAGTACATAACAATTCATAATAAACAATACAGTATTCAACAATAATGACAATGAATGAGGAGAGGTAGCATAACAACATTCAAAGATAATGACAATGAATGAGGTGAGTTAGTATAATATTAAAAAAGCACTTAGTAAAAGAACAGTCAGAGAGACAGTAAAAAAAATAACCCAGTTAAAGCAGTGATGCAACCAGCCTTAATTAAAATCACATACTAGGACTGATTACTCAAGGAAAGCTTTTTCGAAGAGATGGAGCATTTCTAGCCCCCTGTGGGAGGGAGTTCCAAAGTTTGGGAGCAGCCACAGAGAATGCTTTTTCCTGTGTTCTCACCAGACGTGCCTGAGAAGGTGGCGGGACCGAGAGAAAGGCCTCTCCCAAGGACCTCAACGCTCGAGCTGGCCCATACTGGGTTATACGCTCTTTAAGGTAGCTTGGGCCTAGACCATTTAGGGTTTTATCGCTTAAAACCATATTCAACTCCAAATGATTTTTTTCTGGAGGCCACTTTGGAGTTGACTAACCTCATCCCTGGAACTTCTCCAGATTTGGGGGGCAGGGCTTAAAAGTAAGAGCTTGAGGAAGGTCTCCTGTGATTTCCATACTGATGCCTGGAATCACTATTTTTCAATGCATACTGTCCAATGACAAATTATTCTTTTCCTGGGGGCAGTGGCGTAACTAGAAGGGGGGCGGAGGGAGTTCAGCACCATGGACAGCACCATAATTTGCATAAATTTGCATGCAATGAATGGTGCTGTTCTTGGTGCTGAACTCCCCCCGCCACCCTTCTAGTTACGCCAGTGCCTGGGGAAAATATCTTGTGAGACAGATGCTTTCTCCAGGATGCCAACTGTGTACCGTCCCCAATTGATATATTGGCTGTTCTGATTTCACAGTGTTATCCTTTTAAGTGCATGTATGACAGGATGAGGGAAGGCATTGCATCTTCCTAAATTGCTATAGAGTGTAGAGCTACCTTGTGCCCCACACATCTGATAACATGTTGAACAGAGTATGTAAGGTAGTCCTTTTTGTTACGCTGTTGTTGTTCAGTCACACAGTTGAGTCCAACTCTTTGAGACCTCATGATCCACAGCATACCAAGCCCTCCTGTCCTCCACTGTTTCTTGGAGTTTGCCTAAGTTCATCCCTGTTTCTCGCTGACACTAGTCATCTCGCTCTCAGTTGTCACCGTCTCCTTTTGCCTTCTATCTTCCCTAGCATTAAGGTCTTTTCTAGGGAGTCATCCCTTCTCATTTGGCAACCAGTTAGTTTATTGTTACGGCATCCAGCCAAACATAAGATAAAGTAGGTTAGGATAACAAGTAATAAATGAAACATTGAATGTGGAATTTAAAAACCACTATACACTACAGACTTATATAAAGCAGATAAGGAGTATAACATAATATTTTAAGACAACAAATATAACGGTTGAAAACCAATGTTTAAGAGTTAAGCTGCCTATTTTGGCTGTTGTGACATGCCACTCAGAATGTCACTACCAATTCAGTAGTAGTTGGTCAGTCAGCAGTTGGTTACAATAGTCCAAATCTGACTGACCTGCCATATCTTTTAAAGAGGTATGATATATATTTTTTCTGATCTTATGCCTACTGCATCTGAGCATCATATACTCAACAGATTCTGCTTAATCAGAGCCACAAGGACAGAATCTCCTTGTTTTTAGGGTGAATGAAATTTGAAATTTTAGCTCCATTTTAATTTATTGTTAAAATTTTTATATTCTGCCAATGGCTAATATGTAAGTATGTCAATGATCAAAATTATGCACCACATTGTATATTTTATCTAATACTATACTTTTAATTGTATTTTGCTCTAATTTTGTAATTATGCTGGTCAATGACCGTAAATAAATATGAATTTGAATTTGAATCCATTGTGGAATTACTAGTTATTTTGTAGTGATTCATAAAATAATTACCATTTTCCATTATGGGTTGATGTTGTGTGTACATTTTATTATTACTCTTTTGCTGTCTCTCTGATTGTTATGTCACTAATATTGTATTTTAATGATATTATGGTACCTCTTCTCATCCATTGTTATTATCTTTGAATATTGTATTAATTGTTTCTTATGAGCTATGATGTATTGACTGCCATCAATTTTGTATACTGTCCAATAATGTAAGCTGCCTTGGGTTCTTTCCAAGGATAAAGGTGAGTTAAAAAGATGTTAAATAAAAAAAATCTTTAAGTAGTTCAGTTAAATTGTCCATCACCATTTTCATTATCTTTTCTCCACTATTTTAATTATCAAAACATCAAACATGTTTTGTTTTGTTGGTATCTTCATAGTCTTCCAGTATTTTGAAGGGGAAAAAACTTCTAGCTGCTGTTACTGTATGTATAATTAAATACTTGGTTTTTTAAACTATCTCAATTTGTCTTCCTCATTTTTGTTGGCAGAGCTTAAGACTGCCATATAATTTAGGTCTAATTAGTTAACTAAGATATTGACATTGACTAATGTATACAAAAGGAGTTGAGTGTTGGTCACAGTAATAGAAGGAAAGATTGAGAAAAACAACTAACATTTAAAAATGTGTCTTAGAAAACCACAAATCTTCCAAATAATGTCCATTTGTGCCCTATTACTTATAAATATCAAACCCTGGGAGTTATTCCTCAGGATGGTGGGCTCTTTTAATAGGATCAAATTTTTCCTCCTTTAAAGGGTGTTAGAATTCTGTGTGTTGTTGAAAGCTATGTTAGGGTCATTCCATGTCAAATCAACACAATTTTGGGAGATTTTCAAACTTGACGTCTCAGATGTTCACAATTTTTGGTATGCAGCAATATATCATGAAAAAATACCAAATCTCAGTTGTGTAGCACAATTATTTTTTAAGTTATCAATGTTTAAAGATTGACATTTTAATGAAAAAATTACATGTTTTGGCACTTTTAGTTGCTTCTAGGCTGGCAACCGGTGATGATACAAACCTGGGAGTGGTCTCATTTTAAAGCTGTCGAATGGGGCTTTAATATGAAATGCCACAAGATAAATTTTGCTATATGTATTTAGACATAAACAAAGTTTTTTGAGAATTTTTTGAGAATTTTAAAATTGCCACTTTTTGAGAAATTTAAATTTTA
>JAIOUR011501086.1:0-12755 GCA_020711275.1 Calotes versicolor
CCCTTGTTGCTATGGTGACAGGGCCAGAGCAAGTCTTTTTCCCACATTGCTTTGGGATGGAAGGATTGCGGCTTGGTACAGGCCTTTGCATTTATGGCTGGCAACATTCCACCCTTCTGCTGAGTGAGGGAGTGTAATCTAATTAGAATCTGAGAGACAAGGGCCTCAGTGGCCAGTATCCTTTTCTTCTTGAGCTGCCCTCTCTCAAGAGTGGGGGAGGATGCAGTAGCTATAGTGTAGAGTTGCAGATAAAACCATGCACAGTCCTATCCATGAACAGAAGCAGAAAATGGCAAGCAAGGACATACTTTAAAATTAGTTTTATTTCTAACCTGGCTGTCCTTGTGTCTCGAGAGAAAACGTGTGGAGCCTCTTCATACAGTCTGTAACCCTGATAATTTCGGGGCTGGGGAGGGAGTTCAGTTTACTTACAGAAATGTCACTAGAGTTGCTGTCGTCCTCTTTTAGGGAGGCTAGTGTTCCATATAGTGGGAAATGGAGCACCTCATTTAAAGGATTGTCCTATTCAGTTGTGATTTAAAGGCAGAAGACCAAAAGGAAGCAATTCAGGGTCTTTGAAGTTGCCCATTCACAATTAGCACCTAGACAGCTGGCTCAGCAGCCACATAGTTTATATGGTTAGTCTCCCCACTTGAGTTAGATGCATTGTAATTCTGTTTGTATTATAAAAATCATTTTTCATTTTGTATTTCCACATACAAATTATGAGGATCTCTTCAGTCCTCCATTCTGATGCTGCATATCCTGCTTTGGATTATGGGTGAATGGCCACCCAAAGTACCAAGATAGCAAAAACATTCTTCTTCGGAAGGTTCTGTAATTCTCCAGATAGATAACCAGAGTTTGGGACCCTGCTTGTGCTTTCAAATAACCAGCTTTATAATCCTGGGAGAGGCCTCTTCTAATCCTCATTCCCTTGATTTCATCCCCATTCCTTGGGAAGGCTTTATTTTATTTTATTCTATTTTACCATTGTGCTCATTGAATCAGGACTGGGCTAAATGGGCAGGAAAGCCATGTAAAAACCTGGAAAATACTACTTAAGAGGGTTGCATTTTTAAATGTGCCTCTTTAAAAAAATAGGTAGAAATTAGCAGAGATTGTGGACTGTTCTTATATGTTATTCCTTAGAGATGGGCATGAACTGCTAGTTCAGTGGTTTGCACGAGTCTGTTGTCTGAATACATACTATTGGGCTGATCAAATCCCTGCCTCCTCCTCCCACGTGGAGGCAGCACCCAGAGGAGGAAGGGCAGGGAATCCTAGCCCCTTCTCCAAGTAGGCTCCTGCAGAGCTGGTGGGGCTTTGAAGAGATGAACAGTTGCTTGGCTGAGAAATGAATTGGCAATTCATCCCCATCTTTATTAGCACCTTATGAACAGGAGGAGAGTTTGTGTGTGGGAACACAATAAAACATAAATGCATCTAGATTAAAATAGTAAAGTACAGTAGGACCTCCAAAGTTGACCACTTCTTTATGTTGGCCACCTCCCTGCGTTGACCATTTCCCTCCAGTTCCTTGGGTAGGCAACTTAAAGAAGTTCTAGCACAGACATCTCAAACTCCGGCCTTCCAGATGTTCTTGAACTGCAACTCCCCAAAACCTTCAGCACTAACTATGCTGGCAAGGGTTCCTGGGAGTTGCAGTTCAAAAACATCTGGAGGGCTGTGAGTTTGAGACCCATGTTCTACTTTGTATGATATTGCTTTACATATAGATTGACTATGTAGAATCCTATTGGTGTCTTATAATTTTGTATAAATTGTCATTGCTAATTGCCAGGGTGCAGAAGTACATCTTGGTTGCATGCCTGATCAAGATCCCAGTTACACAACTGAAATGTATTCTGACATCTCATCAATTATCTAGAGTTAGCTTCATCAGATTATGCAAACATCTAAGAGCAATAGGATTCTTTTCTGTGCTTGTTTGCTTGAAGTGTTAAGTGTGTGCGTGTGAGAGATATTCTGTAAATGTGTTGTGTGTGTAAACAAATATAACATTTTGATATTACTTAATAGCAATTGAGGCATGTATACATTTTATGCAAATTTCAGTGATACGGACACGAATCTTTCTGAACTGCTGGACAACACATTGGGTATTCTTAATTATTCTGAGTCTACATTATCCTGTCATCCCCCTATCGCCATGGGCATTGGTCATATGATTGAACACATCTGAAGGACACAAGGTTTCAAATTACGCTAGCATGCTGTGCTGCAATTCTGGAACTTTTGTCTGTATCTTCAGAAGCACATCACTTGCTGCAGATATCACCATTAGTATTCAAGGTGTTACTCCTTAAATAATCCTGCTGGTGCAAAAAAAAGTGTCAATTACAAATGGAAAAATCAACCTGCTGGAAAAGAAATGCAGATCCCCTCCATGGCAACATGCAAAAATATCAAATCTTCCAAGGTCTCAGTGAGTTGATACCACCTTCCTCTGCATTATTTTAAACTGCGATAAGACAGTAATTGGGCTGCAGCATCTACAGCTGCACTAATTCTTTTTGTGTGTCCTTGAAAAAAGGACCCGAGTAAAGTCATCTGAGAAGTCAGTAGCAGAAGTGAGAAATTGCACAAATGTATTTAAGGCCAAGCATCCTCACCCCTCGTGCTGTAGATAAAAGATTATTGAGCCTGGTAGAAGTAACATCTGCAGTGCTGCATTGTACCGTAAGCGACCGGACTATTTGTGTGACGCATTCAGCTTGAGGGGGAAGCATTCTGAGAACCTGTGCTATAGCAGACTGACCACCCTATAGATGGCTTGATGATTTGGAGGCTAGCCAGATGCCATCTGGAGATCAACCCAAAGTGGGATTTAGCTACCAGTTCTGGGAAAGAAGTGGAAAGAAGAATCTACTCCCACTATCATAGGAAAATTTTTTAAAAAGGAAATGGTGCTTTGGGGCACTGCAGCAGCATAAGGAAAGAATGTGACTCCTTCTTGTCTTGGCATCAGTAAACATCCTACGGAAGAAGGCTGCGTTCTACCTCTCTGTCAAAGGGGCACAGAGACATGCCACATTTTTTCAGTGTTCCTTGCAATAGCTGAACACATACACACCGGATGATATATATTTTTAATGACAAGCACACTGGTATCTAATGATAATACCTGGTTTGAGTTACCTCATCGCTTTTGTGAAAGCGTGCATTCTTGTTTAAAACCGGTTTCCACCTCAGCTGGGGATCAGATTTCCATCAGGGCTTTCATTGTGGTTAGCCACATAGCAAGCTTTGGATCCTTCGTTGGGAGGACTTGAGCTGAGAATGTTGCATTTCATGCCATTTGTGGAATCATAGAGTCATTTCCTTGTGCTCCCTGCCCACCCAGCCGTCATGCATGCTAAGCAACATGAAAGTTAAACGTGCATAGAGGAGCCAGGTTGCAGGCTTCATCACATGTTTCTGTTTGTATTAAAACATATAGCACCTGCTCTCATTTGTTTGTGTCTCCTTTATTTTCCTATCAAGATAACACTTGGCACAGGCTGCTGTGCAGAATAGTGTAGTGGAGAATTAAGGGACAGGGTGGGCATACAGAAATTAGATCTGAATGGTAGGAGACGTGATAGGTAATCTAACTTTGTTGATGCACATGTTTTGTTAGTGTGAAGTCATCCTGAGCATTGGTTCTGAGAAAGGCCTAAATCAGCAGTTGTTTCTGGATTTGCATTTGGAAAAATGCAATGGAAATTCTAAAATGACTTTATACCATTGAGAAACAATTATGGTCCTCCAAATGTTTTTTTAACTGGATCTCTCACAGTCTTTGCTATGTTGGCATTGCCTTGTGAGAGATGGGAGCCAAGAGACATCTGGAGGGCAAAATTTCCTTTCCATCTCACTAATGGTTTTGACTCCTCATGTATCACTTTCTCTTTTGGGCTGGACTTGTTTTCTTCTATAAGGACATAGGCTGTTGAGAGTCTTCCTCCAAAACTGGCAAGCCAAGAATTTTGATATGGAGTCTACATTTGAGTAGATAGTAGGATCTGGGAATGCTTTCCTGGCCTTAGATTTCTGAAGCATGACATTTAATTATTCTGATGTTACCATGCATGACTTGAACGTTATGGTCCATAAAATTATCTAGCTAGCCCACTTCACCCTGGTACCTCTCAGTGGTTTCATCTCATTTGGATTGGCCACAGCATTATAAAAAGAAGCCTTCTGGTTTGGTCTAACCATGCCTACCTAGCCCACGCTGCTTGGCTTCTGGATATTGTGTGGGGACTTCTGCTTCATGTGGTATATAACAAACTGCCTTGGGTGGAAATGTGAATGGTTGGTCCATTCTGTTTAAGACTGAAGGGGGTTGCAGGGGGCGGGGGGCACTGTGGATTCTTCTGGAAGTCTATGATACACTAGCAAGCTGCAAATGGTTTTTAGTTACGTGTTACTGACATGGTTTTCATGTCATTTATTATGTGTACAGCTATCCAACTGCAATAATACTTTACAGTTATAGTTTACCCCCTGTAGGCTTATCTGGAGTTAGTAAATTTAACCGTAGAGATGATGCTTCATTTTTGAAAATACTTTGCTGTGCAAACTTAGGAATCATGAAGAGATAGGACACGTGCTTTTATGTTTGTCCTCTTGGTTATTTATTCTTTCACAATAATTGTATCAAACCCATTTTTGTAACTTGGAAAGTTGAAAGGGAAGACTCATTTTCTAATGCCTATAGTGTTAGACTGGAGAGACTCCATTTCATACCCAACACAGCCATGAAGCTCTGGACATTTACCATCTCACAGTCTAATCTGTCATTGGATTCTTGCAGGATAAATGTGAATATGAGCTGTGGTAGGGTGAGAGAAATATCTCTTGAAGTAGTGAGGGGGCAGTGAGTCACAGATGTTTTCCAGAGGAGAAGACTGGCCATGTCAAATTTCTGGGAAACCGAATCTGCTTATACTGCTTTCCTTATTGATGCCAGCGAGTGGCTCTTTGTTGAAGGATAAGCAGATGGGACTTCCTTTGCAGCAGTTACTGTTGTCTGGTTTAGTAGATTGTTCCCAGTGATACTCTTTAACATGGGAGATGAGCCTTGGCTCCTTCAAGAAGATACAAAATGCTGTCCCAAAAAGCCAAAACAGATCACATAACTTCCTTTGTTTTTGAAGGGAAGGGCTTTGCTTCTCTGATCCAGTTCGTCTGATTCTGGGAATATACAGGGCTAGATCACTGCCTACTGCAAGTGGGTGGTCCCCACACTGTTTGTAATGGGAACATGGATATTAGTTTTACTGCAGTTGAGTACCCAAAGCAGAAATGTTTGCTGGAAGAAAACTTGTAAAAGTTACATTTTTAAAGCAACAATGGGATCAACACAGCATTTTATTTTTTAAATTTAGATTCTGTTTGATTAATTGGGATTTTTTTCCTAAAAGGAAAACTATGCACTTAACTGTTTGACTGTGCACAGGTTCAGAGTGGAGAGAGAGAGAGAGAAAGTAATGAAGCAATTACCGATAAGGCTGTCATGCTAAAAGGTACAGAATATCTTAATGGCTGTTCTTGTCAGCTTCTAGGCTGGGATCTCCAACAGCAAAAGCTGCTCTGAGGAAGTAGAATGCTACTTCCCTTCATTCAGAAGGCTATTGTGTTCAGACACTGCAATTGCGTCTGTGTTCTTCCTGTTCACTATTGTATCGCTAGTTGCTAAGGGAACCAGCTATGGTAACTTTAGAAGAAGAGATTGCACTCAGTGCAGGCAGAGGGACCGATGCTGAAGGGGTGCATAATGTCACCCTTCTGTTGCATTTAACATGCTTGTCTTGCACAGAGCCAGGATGTACAACACAGTGTATACTTTCCATGAGTCCACTCCAGCCCCTTGCTTTTGTACAAGTTCAGCCCCGAGGGCTCTTGTTATTGTGCTACGAACTCAAGCTTCTTCTCTCTTTTTAAAAGTTTCTAATTCTCAGTTTGGAGCTATAAATTTGATAACACTCAAGACTAACCCATATGTTTCATATTGTTAAAACTAACCTGTGACGCAGAAGTCTGTGGATGACATCTTTGTTTAGCTTTGTATAAGGTGCTGTTTCATAGCCTATTGAAACAGTTTGCTTTGTAATACTATGTTCACAGCCTTTCCCATCTCAGATTTATTATTTGGAACCAGAATAATAAATAGAAAGAAGTGCCTAATCCCATTTATATCAAGTTTTAACCTGAATCACATATGGTTTAACAATTGCAAAATAAGACTAGTGGAGCATATGGGTGACATGTCCACCAGCCATGGCTTGCCATACACTGTGTTAATTAAAATCATATGCAAATTAAGTTATTTGGCAATATGCAAATTATCCAAGGCCCTCTGGCTCATTTTTACGGTGGAGTTCAGTTCCAAACCAAGGGTCTGCCACAACAGTAAAAAATTTGCCATAGAACTGTGATGTATCTTTAAAATTATTTTAAAGGCTTTTTTGGCAATGTACAGTATAAAGAATCCCTGCTCTGCTTTTAAGTTTCTGACTGTTTGTAAATGAGAGGAGTTCAGAGGATAGGAATGCAGATTATATTAGTTAAACATTCATGTATGAAAGGATCCTGTACATGCCCAGGAGGGTAGTGTCCTACAAACTGCAGCATGCAAGGGCAACCTCAGAGAATTGACTTTCCATGTTGACATTCACTGTCTTGGCCACACTCATCAGTTTGCTATTTAGCCTTGAAGAAGCCAGTGGTGACATTTTGGAATGATTAATTCATATTTGATACAAAACATTTTACATGGAAAATGAAATATATTTACACACAGCAATTTGCATATAGGGGTATTAGTGAGAGCACAAACAAACCTGTCTGTATGTGGTGGTAAGATTAAGAAAGAAGTCTTGGGGGGGGGGGCTAATCTAAGTGCTCCCTGTAAATATTGTACTTGGATTGTTCAGTAGCGGATTTTCCCCTCTTCTTAGGAAATTCTGGAGGTATGGACAGAATGAATGGGATAAAGAATTGTAGAGCATTTTATGCTAGAATCATGCAATGCAAAGAGGAGGAAATGCACATTGGTGCACCAAAGCTTAGAATGAATTCCCATTCTAGGTCCAAAGCACAGTAGCTTTTTCTCCCCAAAGAGGGCATAGAGCTTTTATCATCATTAACATTTTTCCTATTTTGATTTGTGCTACATGTTCTAATGTTTTTTCCCCAGTGTGATCTAGGTGTACATATGTGCTAATACTATGAACTGCAGATAGCTAGGATTTTAAAAGTAGCTAAAAGTAAACACTAAACTAAAATAATGTGATGTTACCTCCCCTCAATCATTGTTCTTAGCTCAAATATTGTCTTTGCTGTTTCTTGACAACTGTTGTGTACTCACTACCACCAACTTTGTACATTGTCCTCCAATGTTGTAAGTCTCCTTGGGCCCTTCCCAAAGAGAAAGACGGGTTAAAATATGTCGAATGAATGAATGAATGAATGAATGAATGAATGAATGAATGAACGAACGAACGAATGAACGAACGAATGAACGAACGAATGAACGAACGAATGAATGAAACATTAGGTGAGAAATACCAAGATCGGAATATTGCGAACTGTTGTTCAAACTTACTTTTTGAAAAGAGGCAAGTAAGACTAGAAAGGGACTCTGTCTAGTGAAAACTAGTATCTTGGTTTTGTCATATTCACCATTTTGAAAAGGCCTGATCTGTTTCACTCAGGTGGAAAACTAAAACAGGAACTTGAAGATATAAGGGGATTTATTTGTTTTGTTTGTTTGACTTATATACCACGCCATTTGGGCAATAATCCACTCTGGGCAGTGTACACTCAATGAAATAACAAAGAATATTAATGTAAAAATATAAAATAACAACATAGTATCAATAAACAATAAGTAAAACCAAGATGGGAGATGGTGCCCATAAGATGTTAAACAGGTGGTGCAGTTATGATCTTAACTATGAGAAAGCCCATTGGAATTACTAGGTTTTAAAATATTTTAAAATGTCCTCAGGGAGGAGACCAAGCAGATATTTGGGAGCAAAGTGTTCCAGAGTTGAGGGGCTGCCATCGAGAAGGCCAAGTTCCTTGATTTTATCAACCTGGCCTCTCTCCAGGTGAGACCCCTCAGCTGCCCAGACAGGGATTGGTGACATGAGGAGAGTTTGGTGAGAGTAAATGCTTCAAGAGACATTGAGGCCCTAGGCTGCTTAGGGCTTTATACTTCATAAATCCTTGAAATCAGTGTTCAAGAAGATGGGCAGCCAATGCAGGGCAACCAGACAGGGAGAGGTGTGGTCAAATCTTCTAACTCAGGGGTCTTAAACTTCCAGCCTTCTAGATGTTCTGGAACTTCAACTCCCAGAAGCCTTCAGCACTAGCTGTGCTGGCAAGGGGTTCCTGGGAGTTGTAGTTCAAGAACATCTGGAGGGCCACGGGTTTGAGACCCCAGTTCTAACCCTAGTTGACAATCTGGCCTCAGATCTACACCATCTGAAGTTTCTGCAACAATCTCAAGGGAAGCCCCACATAGAGTGCATCGCAGTAGTCTAATCTTAAAACTAAGAGCACATGGACAAGCATAGTGAGCACCCCAGTGGTCAGATGGGGGATAGAGCTGACCTAATACGTACTTAAAGTGTGATTTCCACCCTCCCCATTTCTGTGATAGGGAATGCATGTTTGGATTTTTTTTTATAAACACATGTATTCTTGCAACACTTCTTTTATTTATTAAAAGTTTCCCATTTTGTTATTGGTAACCAGAGGTAAAAATTCTTCTCTTGTTCTCCATCCTTCTCTATTGTATTCTGCAAAGTTCTTTTTTTAAAGGATATTTGAACGTAAAAATGAGAGTGGAAGACTGTGTCCTTCCAGGCTGTATGAAAACCTGCTGTGAATACTCTTCTAGGAATGCATTTTAAAATAGAATTACTGTAGGTCACAGATTCCCACTCGTTTCCCATGACATATTAGATGAGCCTTTAAACAGATATTCTGAGAGGGTCTAGTTTTTTTTGCTCCTTTTGTGTGGGGAGAATGTTTTTCAACTCTCCTCCTACATCAGTCCCAAACACTTGAAACAAGTGATTCCCTGACATCAGTTGTAGGTAAGCCGTTGTAAGCAGAACCTGTTTTCCTATTAAAGATATTTGGCTTCTGAAGAATTTTTCAGCTTTATGAAGGAAAAACTTTGTCTCTTGTCCCCCAAGTCTCCTATTTATAGCAGTCTTGATGGTTGCTCCCCTCCGGCCTCTTCTGTTTTTTCTCATCTCCATCCCACCTCTTTTCCTTATGTGCCTACTTCTAGGTGTTTCCCCAAACTGCCATAGTTTTCTTTCCTTTTCATCCTCACTTTCTTGCTGTCAAAATGATATAAAGGTAATGGCTCATCTAACAATGAAATTCTTATAAACTGGTGTGGGTGCAGGTTGTGTGTGTACAATGTTGGAGGAATTTGTGAACTGCAAAGCTCTACACCAGGAGTGCCCAGAGGTAGATCTCCAGATGTTATTGACCTTCTTGGTGGCTGGCCTGGCTACCTAGGAAAAGCTGCACAGCGTGATTTGCCTAGCACCATCCCTAGGACCTTTCAAAAGAGTATTAAAAACTTGACTCTACATAGACATATTCGGCAATCGCTAATGCTTGTCCTGAACTCCCTCTCTGTTTGATTTAAATTGGGTTTGCTTTGTAGGTACTGTTTTTATGTAAACCACCCAGAGTTCCCATTAGGAAAATAAATTCCCGTATATAAATTTAAAAAGAAAAGAAAATAAATAATAAATATAACTCCAAGAAGCCTTCATCACTAGATGTGGTGCTTCAGGACTAGCTGTGCTAGCGTTCAGTACTAGCTGTTCTGTCAAGGGCTCCTGAGAGTTGTAGGCCGAAAACATCTGGAGATCTACCTTTGGGCACCCCACCCTACATTGTATGCTATATAATTTGTAAGGGTCCCCAGGCCGATTAAGCATGGGAGCTATCAACAGAAGATAAAGATGGATGAATTCTGTTCTAGGTAGGAAAATCTCATGACTCAGACCAATGTACCTCCCTCTGTATAGTTGGCACAATTCTGAAGCAGGAGTCATTATTGGCATTTGGATTTCATTCACTAATGTTAATATCAAACAACAATTCTAAAATATTCCCCCTATTTATATTTTTACTTGCCAGTTACAACCGTATCGGCTGCTGCCAAACTCAGTGGCTTTTGCCAGGTGTTTGGCAGTGTGGTTTTCAAATCAAATGATCTCTCTCCGGACTTAGGGGCGAAGGGATGCAACCAGCAGTAGGACTCTTAAGCCTGTGAAAAGAACTGTTCAAACTGCCTGATAACCAGTGTCCTTCGAGAAAAGCACTTCTACTGGCTCCAACACATATGAAGGCTATATTTAGTCACTGGAATGAAACCCTGCAGTTCCAAAATGCATAGAATCCTTTGTTTCCTTTAAATGCATTGCTGAAAAGCATTAATCTTTGTGCAGTCTATGGGAGCCTCCTCCAATTTGATATCATACAGATATATTGAGCTACAGTTCCCTTACTATGGCAGACAGAAATATAAAACAAAATTATTGTGGCACTTGAAAGACAACTACTATTTTAAAAAATGTGAACTTCTGTGGTCAAGTCCCATTTGCTCAGATAATGCTGTTCATGAAAAGCACCTCTATTTCTTCCCTCTCAATTCTCTTAATGTCCAGGTAGCATAGTCAGTGATAGTGGCAGTGGTAGTTCAACATATCTCAAGGCTGTGGGATGTCTGCTTTAACAGGGGTGTTATGTGATCCCTGTAACCAGCCCCCATCATCAGTCTGGTTGCTGAATTTTGAAACCGTTGGAATTTCCTGAGACTTTACATTGGTAGACCCACATAGAGTGCATTACAGTAGTCTAGTCAGGAAGTAACTATGCCGTGTATCACTGTTGCTAAATCAGACTGAATGGGCGTAAGTGGCGAACTAATCTTAATTGTGCAAATGCACTCCTGGCTACTACTGAGACCTAGATGTCCAGTCTCAAGGACAAGTCCAGGAGCCCTCCCAGACTGCTCACCTGCTTTTTCAGTGGCAGAGTTCCCCATCCAGTATTGGCTGCATCCCTATTTCCTGCTCTGTCTTTCAATTTACTAGAAGCACCACTGTTTTGTCTGGATTGAGTTTCAGCTTGTTTTCCCTCATCTATCATTACAGATTCCAAGCACTGATCTAAAACAGAAGTAACTTTTTTTGGGTTCAGGTGGCAGAGTTGGGTATCATCCACATACTGGTGACAGTGAACCCCCAAACTCTGTATGATCTCTCATAGCTGTCCCATATACATGTTAAAACAACACGGGAGACAGCACAAAGCCCCAAGGGACTCCATAGGAAAGTGGCTGTGACATAATAATGAATTGAGACAAATATGAAATCCTCATTTCATGAGTGGATAGGAAAGGCAAGGATTCTGAGCATTTGCATTTTATTCAGCTGGCAATTTCCAAATGGATATTAAAAAGCATGAAACTAAAGGGCCATTCCTTCACTGCCACCTCCGCCCATTTGGGGATACTAGTCTTAACTGATTCCTAGCTCAGCTTTTGCAGAGCTTATCTTAATTAACTAGCAGAGGAGCTGAGCTCTCAGAAACAGCTGTGGTTGCACTGAGTAACTTTGCTCAGGCAGCATGCATCTCTCATTTCTCAATAGCCAGTAATATAGTGCTAAGAATCCCCGGATGAAGGAATATAGTAGCATTGGAGCTTTAAAAAAAATCCAGAAGGAGAAGAATGAACAAACTAAAAAGCATCAGAGAATTGTATTTTCTGGCATATCAGACTATATTTCAGATTTAGAAAAACACCCCCCCCAAGTAGGGATCATCTTATACCCCCGAGTATACAGATAATAATCATGAGGAAGCTGTAGATCAGGGGTGCCCAATAGGTAGATAGTGATCTACCAGTAGATCGCAAAGGTAGTGTGGGTAGATCGCCAGCTTCCTCATGCAGCCTCTCCCTTTCTCTCCTCCTCCTCCTTCTTCCTTGTTTTCCTTTCCCAGTAAAATCAGACACAACTCACCTGCCTGAAAATAATCCCACTGGTTTAAAATACTAGACAGCCTTGGATATTTTTCTGATTGTTCTTAGTATTTTTACTAATTGCTTTCAGATAATGTTAATGACAAAAATGTACAGAATTGTATTGAGCAATGTGAGTTTGTGCAGCTATGCAAGATACATCAACATATATTGTACAAATAAAGAATACTCAATATATTTATAAATAAATATATGTTTTGCATCTTATAGTAGGTATATCATTTTGACGATCATTTCATAAGTAGTTCACATGCTGAAAAAGCGTGGGCGCCTCTGCTGTAGATTACTTTATTTCAGACATTCTTCAGAAGAATAACTTACAGTTCAGTAGAGATTCTTCCAAAATGCATTTCCACTCCTAATTTTTGAAACCAGGTGATTTTTAAAACCCAGAAATCTTTCCTCTTAAAGAGCCAGCTCTCATTCCCCTAACCAGCTACAGCCTCGGAAGAGGGGTGGTCTTATAGGGCGGGTACAGGCATAGACCAAAACATATATTTTAACAGGAAAAGTAGATAGTCGTCTTGTACGCCCAGTCATCTTATATGCTGGAAAATACAGTAGTTTGGGGTGGATGTATCTTTCTTCCTTTAAGAGTCATAGTATGCAAGGGTGACTATTTTTCCTATGATTGCTAAAACCAAAGGCTGCTCGGTTTCCT
>JAIOUR011502195.1:0-12723 GCA_020711275.1 Calotes versicolor
GAGAGATTGCTACAGCTGGACAGCCCCCTCCTCCTACAGAGTCATTAATATCCATGGCCAGTGGGAACAACCCTTACAGTTGTCATCTACTTAACACTGTTGTGTATTATTCATAGATCTCTGTTATCTTTAAGATGCCTTGATCAGGTTTGTAAACTAAATATAAATAATAGGATATGAACAATAATATGCAACACCCTCCTCCAGAAATGCACAGATTCCCAGCTCGGTCTGTTACACATTCAGTTGCAGTGGCTCAAGTGCAATGCTGGGAGATACCCTTCATGCACACGTTCGAGAGTTACAGCCAGAGTTACTTTTTTTTTGAGCTAGAGCATAGGTTCCCAAACATTTTTCCCCCGTAGAAGATTTTCAAAGTTTTACTGTTTTCGGTAGACCCCCTGCTGCTAAATTTCTACTATATTCCCAAAACAGGTGGACCCCCATTTGTTTTTCACACCAACATGGATCCCTATCTGGTCTCCTGTGGACCCCTGGGGGTCCACATGGACCACTTTGGGAATTGCTGAGCTAGAGAGACTCATTGAGTATCATTTCAACACCCACCATATTTTGCATAAAGATATTACTAGTAATAAAGGCATTACACTATTGTAGATTTTGGATTTTCCCTTTTTCTAATTTAGTTTCCAGCAGCTACAAATGTCCTGATCTTCTTGAGTCCCAGCTATACAGCATTCATTTCTTGGCTTGTACTTGATTAATTGGTTACAGGATGTTCTATTCTGCAAAGATGATGATGAGTCACACGTCAAGTCCCTAGAGATTGGTCCAGCCATTTAAATGAAGAGTGTCTTTCAGAGATGCATTACAGGTAAAACTCAAAAAAGTAGAACATTGTGCAGAAGTTCATTTCTTTTAGTAATGCAACCTAAAAGGTGAAGCTAATATATGATAGAGACTCATTATATTCAAAGCAAGATCGTTCAAGCTGTGATTCATCATAATTATGATGATTAGGGCTCACCACTCATGAAAAGCCCCAAACCCCAATCTCAGGAAATTAGAAGAATGTGGAAAAGGTGCAAGATTCTATTAAATGCCCTATTAAATGCTTGCTGTAAAGAAAGGAAGGAAGCTGTGTTATAATGAGTCAAGACCATTGGTCCATCAGTGTTGACAAACTGGACTGGCAGCAGGATTTCCTAACCCTATCAGAAGATCCCCAATATCTGTGGCAATCAGCTGTCTAGGTGATAAGCAGTCTGACCCTGCTTGGTTTCTAAAATCAGATGAAGTTAGCTGGATCCTGAGTGAATGGCTTCTACATGTCTGCTCTACTAGCATGTCTGGACTCTATTGTTTTCAATTGCTATGAGTTTTACTGCAAAACCACGTTTTAGCAAATAATAGCCTGAGAAAAGTCCTCCTTGGGTCCATTTAACATTTGTGCCAATTTCTCTTCCACGTCCTCACTGAAAGGGGGAATTCACAAGCTTTCCCCACATTCCAGTTGTTCCTCATTTAATAGGGCACCAGTCAGTAATGGGCAGCGGCTATGAAGAGGATGGTACACAATGCAGCTCAAAACAGAAGCATAGGTGGTAGTATTCGGGCACATTCAACCAATCCAGCTCTGCTACATTTTGTAGTACCTCAGGGTTTGTACCCTTAAAATGCAAGGAAAGAACAGAAATACGGTAAATCAGATCTGAAGTTGTCCAATTCTATGCTGTCTGTTCATTTCAGCCCTGCATTGCCCATTTAAATTGCTTGTGGTAAGTATTCTGTATTGTCAGCTTCTTCCTCATAACACTTTGCTCCTCCACCTTTACCACTTAGTGTGATTTACAGATTTCAGCAACTGATGAATATTTATCTCATTGCCATAAGACGCTTCTGATGCTTATTTCTAAGGCTTAAGCAACAGAGGAGATAGAGGAGCAAATCAGTTGGCAATCCTACTCAGAGATGGCACAACAGGGGAAGATTTAGACACATGGGTGCACTCATGAGAAGGATAACATGTGAATGAGCTCTTAGTTCATACCTGAGAGCATTCTTGTCTTCTAAAGAAAATGTTGCCTGTGTGTTCGCCAGCTGCATGGAAGCATTAGTTTCCTTTCCACTGAAAGACCCACTGTGTGGATCCTTCAGGGCAGGAAGGGCTCAAGTTTCTATATTCCCTCAACAATGGCAGAATCATCACTACTACAAACATTCTATGAAATCTCTCGCTAGCAAAACGAATCTATCCAGGATCAAGTCAGTTGCCCCTGTTCCGCAGGAAGTTCTGGATGCAATCCGTCTGTGCTTGCTTTGGATGAAGCAAAAATATCAAAAGACAAAGGATGGGCTGAATAATATATGCATTACTAAACAAATCACACCTCAAGCTGAGGAACAGTCCTCCCAAACCAAGCAGTCTCCAGATGTGTCAATGAATTGCTAGGCCCAGATGACATGACACCGATTGTAAAGTCCAGCTGCTAGAGCTGGGACCTAAAGCTTAATAGACAGATAGCCTTACATTTATACTTGCTTGAGACACCTAGAATTTGTCATAGAAATCAATCAATCAATCAATCAATCAATCAATCAATCAATCAATCTATCTATCTATCTATCTATCTATCTATCTATCTATCTATCTATCTATCTATCTATCTATCTATCGATTCATTCATTCATTCATTCATTCATTCATTCATTCATTCATTCATTCATTCATTCATTCATTCATTCATATCTCTGAGGATGTGTTAAAAAAACCTGCATATGCTTATGAGAAACCATGAGTAGGACAAATATGCAAGAAACCAAGCATCCTTTAGTCAACTTCTTTCAAGCAGTGCATCTAAATGGTGGTCACTCGGTTCTTCCGACTCTCTAGCTGTGTCTTTCATCTAGAATGGATACTGAGGTAACTATAAGGTGAGACTGTGATTTTCCTAACCCCCTCCCTCCTCCCAGATAGAACTAGCTTTTAGGAAATACCTCTGCTCCTGGAATGTGTCTTCCAGGAATACTGGAGCAAGACATGAACAGTCATATCCAAAAATTTGTCTCCTTTGCAGGTGTACTGAAATAGCATATCTCTTTCCTTTGTAAGGAGTAGTACAGTAGTTTCCTTAGAGATCAGACCTAACTTTGAGCATTTAGTCTGTTTTCTACAGTGAATCTGGGGCTTAATTTGCTGTTGACTCTTTATGTTGTCATTTATCAGCAGCAGTTTTGGCATTTTTCTCTTACCTTTATTTGATTAAAGACAGTATTTTCCAAACACCAAATTCTCCAAAATTTAAGGCAGTGGGGTGGGGATTCAGTTCTGATCAATAAGTTAAGATTAAAGCTATACCCAAAAAGCAAAGAAACTCAAGCCATAGATTAGATCAGGGGTGCCCAAAGGTAACTGTCCAGATGTTTTGCCCAAAGGTAACTCTCCAGCTGCGCTGGCAAGGGCTTCTGGGAGTTGTAGGCCAAAAGCAACTGGAGAGCTACCTTTGGGCACCCCTGAATTAGATCAACTCCTCTCACTCAAACATAGGTACACTGTTTCTGAGCTTTAACTTTCAAAATATAAATGAGCTGTCCCTGAAAATACAAGTGAGCTTCACTGTTTGACTTGCCCAGAAGAAAAGCAAAAACACTCTTCTTAACTGTGAGTGGGCTCATTTAACACAATGTGAGTTCTTTACCCCCAGTTTGGGCTTCATTACGAATATGTCAATTTAAATAAGACAGTGCTGCAAATCTGTTCTTTGCAAATATTAGTATGATTGTAGTAGCTGATGTTTCATTTAAAGCTGTTAAAGCAGCTCCACTGGTTGCCAGTCAGCTACCGGGCTAAATTCAAAATAATGGTTTTAACCTACAAAGCCCTAAATGGCCTGGGCCCAAACTACCTCAAAGACCGCATTTCCCAATATGAGCCAGCTCGGGTGCTAAGGTCCTCGGGTGAGGCCTTTCTCTTGATCCCATCACCTTCTCAGGCACGCCTGGTGAGCACACAAGAAAGGGCATTCTCTGTTGCTGCTCCTAAACTGTGGAACTCCCTGCCACAGGGGGCCAGGCATGCCCCAACTCTGATGTCTTTCTGCAAGTAGGCAAAGACCTTTCTCTTCAGGCAATCTTTCCCTGAAGAACAGAGAGTCTAGTATGTGTATGTGTGAGTTTTGTTTTGAATTAAGGCAGTTACATTACTATTCTGATTGATGTTTGTAGGTCTACAATATTGTCTTTTCAATGATATTATGCTACCTCTCCTTATTCTTTGTTATTAGTCTTGAATATTGTATACACTGTTTCTTGAGAAATGTTATGTACTCACTACTGTCAACTTTCTGTACTGTCCTCCATTGCTGTAAGCCGCCTTGGGTCCTTTCCAGGGAGAAAGGCAGGTTAAAATATGTAAAATAAATAAAATAAATAAATATTTAAACTCTTTGATATCATTGGGGTAGGGAATGATGTGGTAAATGTTACAATTGTCTAGTGTTGTAGATTTAGCTACTGGGAAGTGAACAAGGGTTGAATCATGGTTATGTTTATCATGAGAGTTATAGTATAAGACTATACGTTTATTGAATGAGGGTCTATGTATTGTTAAACTGCTGATTTGTCAATCCCTTTGGGGTAGTATCATTTACATCGCCTTGGGACACTATCCTTCTCACAGGCTAACCTACCACAAAGTGAATGAAATGAAGAAATTGAACAGAACCAATTTCATTTTAGACTCATCCCACCCCCAAATCCACTGCTTCAACATTAAGTCTCTGTTTCAGCAGCTTCCAGCTAGAAATCCCCCCCTCCCGTTTCAGCCCAGACTTCTTGACACAGATATTAAACATGATCGCATGAGCATCAGCAAGAAATGTCAATCTTTGCATATACTATCTCATAAATATTATCAAGCTGAAAGAGGTTAATTAAAACTAAATACTTTTCTGGTCCAGTCACTCAGGGGTTGATTGAAAGGGGAAAAAAAGAAAAAAAGAAAAATCGAATAATGGCAAATTTTTTGGTGAGTTTTATGAACAAAATTGCTTGAAATTTACCATTTAACTTCAAAGATACGCAGCCTAAATACAACTATTATGATAGTTCTATTTAGAGGTACATCTATTGATTCAGTGGGATTGTCATAAGTGTTGACTTACTACAGTATTTAGCAATTGAATAAATCAGTCTTTTCGAAATGGTAATAGTAGCTGAATTTATACCAAACATTTGAAGGCCAGCTGATACACACCTGTCAATGACTTGTTGATTAAGCAGAAATTTGTGTACCTGAGGGTGATTGTCTACCAGGATTTTGTTCCACTTCATTGCCAAAACAAAAAACAAACAAACAAACAAACAAACAATAACAACAACAACCCTTAAAAGGGACAATCTCCACCAGAACCAGGATTTGAGGGGGGTGGGAATAATCCCATTTCTGTCACTCTAGAGAAGTAAAACTGAGACAAGCTTGTACCTCCTGGGAGTTTCCAACTTTTTTGTCTTGGTTACACTGCTGTCTGTTAGTCTCAGTTTCAGATAGTGAAGAAGCAATAATGCACATACAACAACAAACATTTGTGATTTGTCTCAGTTATGACCATGGTAACCGGATGAACCTGTTCTTTTTGTGTGTGTGTGACATAGGGACACATAATGCAGTTAAAAGGTCACATGACCTTGAACAGATTTTTCATATCACTTAGTGCGGATTCCTTGCTAAGGACAGGCAAGAACTTAGATGTAAGTTCACACATTAACCTAAGAATTATCAAGAGGCTGAAGAACTAAGTGATGACAGATCAAATTACAATATGTTAGAATTATAAACATGAACTGATCCTTATTGTGCTCATGAGTGCAGTTTATATGAGTGCACACAGTTTTCCTCATGAGATGGGGCTGCCAGATCTAGGTGCCTCACTGAAGAAATTAACAAAGAACCCACGATGACCTCTTTATAATCAGCAAAACATTTCAAACGCCCTTGTAAGTCAAAGTGGTTACAATGTACAGGTGAAATTTGAAAAATTAGAATATTGTGCAGAAGTTCATTTATTTCAGTGATGCAACTTAGATAAAACTAATACAGTATATGAGATAGACTCGTTACATGAAAAGCATGATAGTACAATCTGTGATTTGTCATAATTCTGATGATTAGGTCTTACAGCTCATGAAAACCCCAAATCCACAATCTCAGATGGTTAGAATATTGTGAAAAGGTGCAAGATTCCTGGCTGCAAGTGTACCATTCTAATAACTGTCTTGATTCATGTACAGTGGTATCCATATGAGATAAACTGCTCATATGGATTAATATCATTTCAGTGCATTCCTATGGGAAATGGTGCTTCAACTTACAATCAACTCGAGTTAAGACCAGCATCCATGTCTTAAGTTCATAATTAAGTTCATGAGTAGAGGTACCACTGTAACTATCTTGCTTTCCATGTAATGAGTCTCTCTCATATGTTAGTTTCACTTTTTAAGTTGCATTACTGAAATAAATGAACTACTGAAAAATAATCTAATTTTTTGAGTTTCACCTATGTATATATGCATTACAATATACATTCTGCCAAATTAGGGGATGCCCTTGGGGCAGATTATAAATAGGAAAATAGACAACTGATTAAAATTTATGAAAGAGAAACCATGAAACATATATATTAAAAGACATGTAGTTCAGTATAGATAAATGATAACATCAGAAACTTCATCACTTGATTGAGAACAGTAGCGTTTGAAGCATTTCGCTCCAAACTACTGCTGGGTATATACACAGAGAAAAGGGAAACTGCAGATTTCTTTAATCGGTTTTCATTCAGGAAGTTTTCATTCATTCAATGCAGTAATCACACAAAACCTCATTCTCTGACGCAGAAAGGAGAGGGGGGCACTCTGTCATCCTTTGCATCTGGTCACCCTGTTTTTATCACAGAGCTGTCTAGCTTATATATACCAGCTGTAATGTCAGTTGTTCACAAGCTTTGAGAAAGACAGCACTATCTCAAAGGACCCTGGGAATAATATTTATACAGATAAGACAAGCTGTGCTTTGTCCAGGATATAGCTATCAGGAAATGAATGGCGAGGGCTGCTCAATGCATCTTACCTGCTAGAAGCCCATTGTCAGAAGCTGGCGAATTTGAATCCATTTGTGCTTCCACTTGCTTCCTGTCTTCCTTTTCCTGTTAGGTCGCATCCCAGCAAGGGCAATAAGAAAAGAACAGAGAAAAATAGGAATTAAGCATTTTTGAACAGGAAACAGAACGGTTTGAGATAGGCTCGTAGCCAGAACTGCAGTGGGTGAAGTACACTTACCTTCAGAAATTAACGCAATTGTTTTTAACATCGGGAATCTGTGAAAACCTTTGTCTGATAAAGAAAGATTAAGTTTTGACAAGACAGAAACATTTAACTATACTTAAAACAAACAAAAAAACATATGGGGGAGGTATCCCAAGCAACTAAAAGAAATGAAGAAACAGCAGTTGGAACGGACAAGAGATGAGGATATATTTTATATTTATAAAGCAAGTGCGGAAGCACTGATAAATGTTAAACCCTGGGAGGGAGAAAATACAGACCAAAACCTTCCTACAGGGGGGAGAAGGAGGAATGGGAGAGAAGGAAGCAGGCCAAAGCCGAGAGAGAGAGGCGAAAGAAGGAAAACCCACCTCCTACTGTGAAACCAGGGTGGACATGGAAACCTACCACCCGAAACACGAGTGGGGCGATCCCCCCAACCTCACACCTCAAGAAGATACCTGAGAACTGGGTGTGGGACCCAAAGGAGGGTTGGGTCTTTCAACCCCGACACCTCTTCCCCAGGAAGGACCATCCAGAAGACCAGGGGTAAAGAGCTATGTTTTATTAGATGCAACCCCGGGCTTGGAGTACGGGGATCCCGATTGGACCCCTGGTGGACTGAATCGTGAAGTTACAGAACGAGATGTTCTTTCCATGTATGTTCCCTATAGGGAGGAGTTTTATAATAAAAGTTCTATGTTTGATAAACCTGACGTCGCAGAGTCTTCTTGGGAGCTACCACCGGCAAACCCTGAAAGGGGATCGGGTCAGAACCCTCACACTAGCAGACAACAGTTTGTTTGTTTGTTTGTTTGTTTGTTTACCATATATACCTGAGTATAAGTCTAGTTTTTAAGCACATTTTTAAGACTGAAAAAGCCCCCCTTGGCTTATACTTGAGTGAGCCAGAGAGGTGGCTCATCACAGGCTCTCCCCTCCCTAGCGTGCTTGCCTGCCCGCCCGCCTGCCCGCCTGCCTGCCTGCCTGCCTGCCTGTCAACAAGCGTCTCCTCCTTTGGCCAGCAAGCCACCCCACGGAAGAAGCCCAGCCTCCGAAGAGTTGCTGCTCACTAATGGTAGAGTGATGGAAGGAGAAGGGAAGGAGGGAAACTTATTGACTCAGATTATGCTCAAGGATATATGTTTTCCCATTTTTATATCAAAATTAGGTGCCTCAGCATATTCTTGAGTTGGCTTATACAGTATGTATGCATGTATGCATGTATGCATGTATGCATGCATGCATGCATGTAGTTAGTTAGTTAGTTAGTTAGTTAGTTAGTTAGTTAGTTAGTTAGTTAGTTAGTTAGTTAGTTAGTTAGTTAGTTAGTTAGTTAGTTAGTTAGTTAGTTATTGGACTTTTAGACCATAGCCATCTGGGCCATAGCCTACTCTGTAGTTTGGGGACCTTGTTGAATGATCTATACTGGAGACCAGGCAGAGGATGTGTGCCTATTGGGTCTTTCAGTAGTGGGTCTTTTAGTGCCATTAACCACAGTAGTCTCCTCAGACCACTGCCTTAAATGGGCATGGAGTTAGTTAATCTTTTACAAGGACTCTGTTCCTTTTGAGGAGAGTGATTTCAGAAGATAGTGCTGAAAGCTTCCCATTCTACTTATACCTTGGCTTTATTGTGTCCCTTAGTATTCTGCTGTGTTACTTGTCTACAAAATTACCATAATGGGAAAGGCTGGAGTTTTGAGATTTAGTGCCACTACTATAATGAAGACACAACACTCTGTCTTCCCTTTTCATCTCAGTGGAAGTAGGATGTTCCATTTTAAACCAATGTCTTGTTAATTATGGACCTGATTGCAAAAGCATACCAATAGAAATATACACTTCCTGTAAGCTTTAGAGCAGTGGTTCTCAACCTTTC
This sequence comes from Calotes versicolor, assembly GCA_020711275.1. NCBI lineage: Eukaryota > Metazoa > Chordata > Lepidosauria > Squamata > Agamidae > Calotes > Calotes versicolor. Next base: position 9,160 of record JAIOUR011502195.1, read on the forward strand.
TAATGCCATGACCATTTAATACAGTTCCTCATGTTGTGGTGATCCCCCAACCATAAAATTATCTTTGTTGCTACTTTTATTAGGTCAGCGGCCTTGTAAACAATATTCAAACTGAATTAAAAGACTAAAAACAATAAATGCTGAAAATAATGATTACTGAATCTACATGTTTCTACCCCTTCCTTCCCCCAGCTGAGAGGAGCCCCTCAAGAGAACCAGGGAATGAAGTCATCTTTCCAGTGGTTGATATTCAGGTTTTCGGTCCTCATGCTTTCTGTGCAGTGGTTTTCAGCCTTCCTAATGCCGTGACATGTTCCTATGGTTCCTAAGAACATTGAAAATATGTGTTTTCCTATGGTCTTAGGTGACTCCTGTGAAAAGGTCATTCAACCCTCAAAGGGGCCCCAGCACCCAGGTTGAGAACCACTGCTTTAGAGGCTAAAAGTCAACTTAAAAGGAAGATTTCACCTGCAGATAGACGGGCTGTAAAATGGGGTAACCTAGCCTTCTGAGGCAGGGAATTCAATAATTAGGACAAACACCTAAACTGCCCACTCTCAGGCCCTTACCAGATGGTCCTGCAGTGCAGTGAGACCAAGATAAGATCTTCTCCCGAAGCTTTTAGAGACTACAGCACAGAATTATTTGGGGAGATATGGTCCTTCAAATATTCTGGACCCAAACTGTACAGGTTTTTTAAGGTCACAATAACCCATTTTGAATTGGGGCCAGAAACAAACTGGTAGCTCATAAAATTGTGACAAGGGAATTATATGACTGACCTCAGCAGCCTGGCTGTATCAGTTTAAGCCAGCAATGTCTTTAAAGGCAGCCCCAAGTAAAGGGTATTATTATTATTCAAATAAGTCTTCAGGAGTAAACCTCGAGGCAAAATCCGGAGCCGGAGTCCCGAAGACAGTTCATGACTATATACAATCATGTTCTGGCAACTCCTGTGACGCAGCTGGAACTAATCGTATTGGCTTTGTCGTTCCATTAGACCACTCCAGCTACGTGGAGAGGGGGGTATTGCTGCTTGGGTAACAGCCTAACCTCCATATCAACCTACCCAGGCCTCGTGGCCTGGAGAGAACCATTTGGATTTCTACTCCAGGCATGATTCCATAGTCTCTTGAGACTGAAGGATGCCAATGATGATGTAGCGAAGAAATGTATCATGGTAGCCAAGTCAGTCACGTGTCTTGGTTTCATTCCTAATCAGTCAAAAGGAAGGTCAGAAAATGTGATTCATCCTGTATCATGTGAGATCACACAACTTTTGAAGACTGAAGTGTGGAGTTTGAATGCTATCCACAATTTAGCTCTGGATCTGGATGCCCAGATTTTGGTAGTGAGTGACTTTGGTAGATTTTGGTGGGGGGATGTGTTTTGCACAGGTGAGGCTAAAACACCAAAGGCATCAATTCCTGGAGATGTCTGATCTAGCCATTGTGACAAATGATGAGCACATCCCTATTTGGGCAATCATAATTCACTCTGCTTGGGGTGGTCTTTGAGAAGTGTTCAGAAAGGTCCTGGTTTGAATTCCACAAACCATCGAAGCCAAAAATCCGGAAAGCTATTTGAAGATATTTTATGTCTTGTTAACTGAAGCAAAGGTGGGGGAGAAATGTGGTGGTTTTTTTTAAAAGAAAGAAACAAAAAGTTCCACAAACAAAGGGATGACGACCCTGATAACAAACCAGGCTATTATTATGCTAAAGAAAACTAGAACCTGGACTTCGGCATTATGAATTTCTGCATATATCTCATATTTTTTGCCATCACCCCCTTCACTGACTTAGTCGCAGTTTGCAAGCTTTGTCCTAAGCACACTGGAAATTCTGGAATAGTAATCATGTAAACTGTTTTCCAGTGATATACAGTATTAAATCGATGCATAAGGCAAGAGCGGAAGACAAATTCCAGGTTAATCTGTTCTGCCCCAGTGGTTGGAACATTACTTTAAAAAAGAAACATGTATCATTACTCCTTACTTTGACTGGCCATTCCTGCCACTCAGGAAAGTAATTTATTAAATTGCTCATCATTAATGTATTAGCATTTCTGTGACCATTGGGTGGATTAAAAATGCAAGGAGATGTTTTTTGGTTCCCCAAAGAAGATCCTCCAAGAATTCCTCCCTATCTCTAGCTGGAAAAATTACAAATATGTATCAGCAACACTAATATACGAACTAATGAACTAACATTGCCCTTTATTTTGCTTGGACATTCTTGGATCCAAAGGTGGTATTTTACCATGTTGGCATTTCTTTTGCCACGGATGTAAGTTTAAACTACCATAGTTCTAATAATTGTGGCATATGGATACCTCTCCTGATGTAAACTCCCTAGCATTCCAGTAATGTAAGGGATTGTGTACCTTTATCCAAAATATACTTTATCCAGCTGAGGAACTGAATAGAATGCTTATCATTAATGGTTTGTAAACAGCTTGCGTGATTTTAACCAAAAGGTAAATCTCTCATAAATACAGAGGATACAGAGACGGGCAGGACTTCCCACGTATGTTGACAAGTCTTTGGGTACAAGTCCCAAGTCCAAGGTTTCTGAATCAAGTCTCATGTCCCTCTTAAACACAAGCTCCCCACCGCCCTGAACGGAGAGAGAAAAAGGGAGGGATAGGTTCTGTGTGGTGGTTTGTGTGGGAAGGTGAATCATCCATTTTGGTCCCGTCTGCCCTGCTTGCCCTGCCTTCTATCAACCCTCCCCCTCTCCCTCTTGGAAAAAAAATAACTCCCCACTGCTACCTCCTCTACTGCCACTTGACACTATTTGGCTCTGCTTCTCCTGTGTCTTCTGGTGAGCGGCATAGAGGTTCTTCTGAGTGTATAGTTACCTGTCCTTAAATGAGAGGGACTTGAAAATGTGACTTGGAAAAACTGATCCAAGTCAGGAATCAGTTCTTAGTCCCCAGGGGATGGGACGGAGTTAAGTCCAAGTTGAGACTAACTTGACAGTGTGTTGTGCAACTTGAGCCTACCTCCCTGGTATGTCCCAAGTCCTTTGAAAACAGATTGCCATTTCAAGCTAGATTCAGGAAAAAAAATCACACTTTGCTGTAGTATGCTTAATTAATTCACTTAACATTTGAGATGTCATTAACATCCTCCCGCTTGAAAATAAGGGCGATGTAGACTTTTAACAAGTCTATTTCCACTTCACTCTAGCTCGTATCTCGTGTAACAAGAAAGTAAATACATTCCAACTGTTCATGAGACAATACCACAAATCCCATTCAAAATGTTAGACATTCTACAACAACTAGCCTCTAGAAAAAAATATTGCAGGCATGTCCAAAGTCCAGATCGGGGGACAAATGCGGCCCCTTTTCAAATTTTGAGTGGCCCACAGCCTCTTCTTCCCGCGAGCCCAGCCTGTCACTCATCCCAATGAGAAATGGAATTTATTTTCCTCTCCCCTCAGAAAAAAAGGGCAGGTGAGGGGAGGGCAGAAAGACCCGCCCATGGTGCAGGAGGAGGGGAAGGCTTCCCACAATCCCACTTTTGAACTACTGTGAAGGAGATGCAGGAGGGCAGCA
>JAIOUR011503305.1:0-12743 GCA_020711275.1 Calotes versicolor
CGCATACTAATTGGATCTGGGGATGAGGAGGCAGCAAAAAAGAAAAGAATTCCTGGATTTAAATTGTCTGCTAGAAGAAAGCAAGAAAAACAAGATTCAGATGACTATAAGACAAGGTTAAGAAAGGGAAAATGATAAGTGCTGTCCTTGGAGTCATAACTTCAAATGATAATGATCTACTAAACTTTCTTGCTGTGTATACATACAGCACCTACACACACTGAGCACAAGAGACAGTCCAGCAAAGGCTTGGCGTCTTGAAATGGTCTCTCGCATGTTCTCTACATTATAAAATAAGAGACTTTGCATTTACTGGATCTGATGCACAGAAAGCGTGCACTTGCCATGTAAAACAAAATGTTATGGGTAACTAACCAAACATGTACAAGAGGTCTTATTTTTGATGGGCCTCACCATTTCATTTCCTACTTTAATTAATACTGAAGTAAACAAATTTATATCTTAATATATCAATATAGTGACCAAATATTGTGTACCAAATAGAATATTGAATAGAATATTGTTTCTTTGAAAAGGCGATTACCATAAATAGAGCCCAGAAATAATCATATTAGGAAAGAAAACTACCGGTAATTTAAACTGCAGAACAATTATCCAGAATTGGATAAGGCAAAAGAATTTGCCTTTCTGCTGAAGGGGAAGAAACTTCTGTTGAGGCAGCTCTGTCAAATTCTACTATTAGTATAGTTTGCAAGAGCAATTCTGAGGTGTGCCTTCTCGGTGTATTGTGTACTGTAAGTATATTACTGTTCACTTCCAAGAAAAAGGTCACTTGTGTTCATTTGTTTCTTCTTCAGTATTCAAGTGTTTTTAGGAAAAGACATCATCAAATGAAGCCATGGTAGGAAAGAATGGATTATTCTCCAGCCAATATACATCTAGAACTTCAGAGAGGTATGGTGGAGGCCGAGTTTAGAAAACAAGATGTGTGAAGGATTAAGTATATTTTCCTAGATTTGTGTTACAGATTTATATCCACTATTTCAGAAGTCTGTAAAAAAACAAAGCACATATACTGACTTACCTACTTTTTCCAACAACACTAACAAATTAATCTGGGCTCTGCTTTAAAAGTACTACTGACTACTGTAATGCATTCTTCACAAGCGGGTGAAGCTATCTGCTTGGCAATACCCTGAAGCAGATGTTGAGCCACTGTGTGAGACAGAATGCTGGACTAGATGGGCTGTTGCCTGATCCAGCAAGGCTGTTCCTATGTTCTTATTCTATGTAGATCTACCGATGGAAGATCTCGGGAAACTACAACGGGTTCAAAGTGTAGCCACCCGATTCCTGATGAGAGCTAGTTACAGGGACCACATAACACCCTTTTTAAAGCAGCTCCACTGGCTGCCAGTCAGTTTTCAGACACAATTCAAAATCTGGTTTTAACCTATAGAGCCTAAATGACCTAGGCCCAAACTACCTCAAAGACTGTATTTCGCAATATGAACTGACTCAGGTGTTAAGATCCTCAGGAGAGGCCTTTCTCTTGATTCCACCACCTTCTCAGGCACATCTGGTGAGAACACAAAAAAGAGTATTCATTGCTGCTGCTCCCCAATTTTGGAACTCTCTCCCTCAGAGAGCCAGACATGCCCTATCTCTGATGTCATTCCACAAGTAGGCAAAGACCTTTCTCTTCAGGCAAGCTTTCCCTGAGCAACAGACTGTCTATGATTTTAATTAGGCTGGTTGCACCACTGCTTTGACTGAAGTTTGTAGAACTACTTATACCACTACCCCTTTTTACTATTATTCTTTTACACTCTTTGAATGTTCTTATCACTGATATTATATTTTAATGATGTACTGTTACCTCTCATCATACATTATTACTAGCTTTGAATACTGTCTTAATTGTTCCTTGAGATGTACTCACTACCATCAAATGTTTATACTGTTCTCCAATGCTGTAAGCCCCCCCTCCAGATGTTCTTGGACCGCAACACCCAAAAGCCCTTGCCAGCACAGCTCGTGGTGAAGGCTTCTGGGAGTTGCAGTTCAAGAACGTCAGGAGACCCCTCAGATATCAAAAAAGCAGCATCAGGATTAATTTGTGAGGCTACAAATTCCAAAGCCTTCCATTCCATTATCACTCCTAATCTATGTCTGGAATAAAACACAGTGCGAAGGGAAAAACAGGGTCAAGTAACTAGCATACAAATACAGTGACATTTGATGCTAAAGTTCCACCCATTCTGTAAGTTAAAGGTGACCTGCAAATCATTTTGGCAAAGTTCCATCAGCTTGAAATATATAGGCTGAACTGCCCCATTTATCCAGGCTAAGAGAGCAGAGACACTCCAACTGTGGCCTTCAACAACAAGAATAAGAACCTATCTGCTTGAGAGAGGCACTTACCTGACCCCTGCAAGGCTGGCTCCATGCTCCAGCAGGATCCTGGGTGATGTGACATCACCATGATGGGGCGTTACATCGGAGCAGGAGCCTAGTGGGGGGACTGGTCATCAGGGGACCTAAGGGGAAAAGACAGTTAACTGTCTGGGCTGTGTGCTGAATGGCCCTTTTAGATTAGCCTGTGGGAATTCAGCACAAGCAGCCCCGGTTGCTGTCGTTTTGTCAGACTGATTTGCAGATCACCTTTATTACAAGCTGCTAACTTCACTTCCCCAGCACAAGAAGCACCTTTCCTTAGAATTGATTGTTTCAGAAAAAAAAATGTTATTTTTTTTCCAAACACAAAGATCAAAATTCCTTGCACTGAAAAAAAGTTCAAATTCACAAGTTCCACATTAATGAATTCTCCAATAAAAGCTTAGGCATTTATGCCAGTGACTTCCATAGTTTTGGTAGCTGCGAGATATTGAGAAATAGTTTCTAGCTTTGCAATACATTGATAACAAAGTACCACAATGAAAAAAACCCCTCAAAAGAAAAACTGAACATGACAGAAGAAACCAATGTCTTAGACCAGGCGTGGGGAATCTTTCAGCACTCCGGGTATTTTGGATTACAACTCTAACAGCCCTTTAACACTGTCAATATAGGCTAGAGATTCTGGGGGTTCAATCCAAGACATCTGGAAAGCTAAAAATTCCCCACTCCTGTTTTAGAAAGATAAAATGCAGGGGGCAATTAGCTCTTTCCTTCTAGGAACTGTGGAAGGGAAAGGATCTAATTTGGACCACAGCAAAGGGACCAGAAAAGAGGGGATTTTTCTGCCCCCACCCCCACTCTGGTGCTATTCTCAATACACAGAGCTTGAGAAATGCATTGTTACAAGTCCATGTAAATCACTTTGTCTGTCGTGTCCTCTATTTAACTGTTGACTCTTTACTTGGAATAATAAGTAACAACATCTGATAGGTGTAGAAGAATTCAGCATTCATAAAATTACCAGTTTATTGTATTGTATAGTGGGAGATTAGGAAAGATAAAATATTTCTTCACTGAGCACAAAATTAAGCTCTACAGTCCAGTATAATGTGAATTGATCATCACCAGCTCTGGTTACTTTAAAGCACAATTAAATACGTTAATGGAGGATGAGGCCATCAGCAGCTTCTGCTCATTTCATCTCTATATGACCTCCTCTGGGAGAGGTAGGCTATCTCTGAATACTTGTTATAACAGAGCCCCAAAACCTCAGGCAACCCATTACAGTAAGCCCCCGCAAATTTGCGGTTCACTAACTGCAGTTTCAGTCTTTCGTGGTTTTTTCCCCCAGTCAATATTTTTCAGTGAATTCCTTGTTTTTTCCAGTCTGTGTGGCCCATTGGCTGGTGGGAGCATCGACAGCAGTAGCCCTAGGCTGGTACAGAGGCAGCTAGTGCAGTTGTCGGTGGGTGGCAAATCTCCTGGGAGGCTGGGTGCGGCCATTGGCGGGCTCATTCTCCTGCCAGCTGCTGCCGCTGGGGTCCCACCCAATGTGGGAGACATTGCACATGTGTTATGTCCATTTTTTAAACCACATCCGCACTTTGCGGTTTTTCACAGTTTGCGGCAGGTCCCAGAACCTAACCCCAGCGATTTCTGGGGGCTTACTGTAGATATTGCATTGTACATTGTCCTACACTGGTTGTAGGACTCCTAGAAACAATCTGATTGATCCACTAAGGGAGCAGAATATAAGAACAGCCTTGCTGGAACAGGCTACATCTCATCAAGTCCAGCATTCTGTTTCACACAGTGGCTCACCATCTGTTTCAGGGTATTCCCAAGCAGATGTCTTCACCTGCTTGTGATCCCTGCAGATGGCATTAAGAGATATCCTACCTATCTCTCCAACCCACAGGCCTCCGTAGTTATAACTTTTGATACCCTTGTGAAAGTGAACTATGTCTTGTTTTGATCCAGTATATGTCTTTTTATGTAGACACCCACAGAGCTATAATTTGTATTTTAAAATTGTTATAACATCTTAAATATTTGGTTCAGGAGAGAGGATTATATCTGTACTTGAAATCCATTGCTTCTGAATATACCAGCTAACAGAGGTATCACGCCAACTTGCAAAGGATGTGAGCTGTCACTTACTGGGGACATTTACATATGCTATCACCCTTTGAGTTCAAGATGTGCAAGACTTTTAATGATCTATACTGCAATATTGTCATATGACCATATATTTCATGTTTTAATCACTTTAGTCTAGCATTTAAACAATGTACTATAGTCCAGGGGACCAAGCACATTAGTTTTCGTAAAAATTGCAATGTTGCTGTCTCCAGTCACTTAATTATGTACTGGCATATTAGATACTAATCTATGACTGAGTTTAGAAATATGTCTGTGTGAGTGCGAACATGCGCATGTGTATATTAATTTGAAACACTACATTAGAACATACAGATTTCACTAAGAAGCAACTGAAGTTGAATAAGAGCAGCATTGCCTACTCTGTGCAGAACACTTTTCTATTTTGAACAATTTGTTCATTAATATTCCACCCCTTCCTCTACAAAGGAAAAGAAAGGTTTTACTTTTGGGAAGAAAGGAGCTCGTTACAAAGCTGACTTCACTGATAATGTTATTTATCAGAAGACTGGGGCTAATTTAAATTTTAGCCCCACCAAGAGTTAGATGTGACACAAATATTACATTAATTTAAATGGTCTATAGGATTAAAATTAGATATAGTGAAATAGAATGAATTCATATATGTAAAGCACAGATTGGTAACAGTAGCCCTCCAGAGGTTGCATTGCAACCTCCAGTGCTTACTGATCTGTAATAGTTGATCTGTAAGAGTGTAACCCGTCAATACATAAGATGTTCAGAGCTGTCCACCCTAGTGCAAAGACAACAAGAACTATCTTTTTTTAATGGTGCCAATTTCACAATGCTGTTGTGTTGGTCTTACTGGTGTGTTTAAAAATCAGATAGCCAAATGCATGACAAAGAAGACATATTTCAGCCAGTAGTCAACAAAACCTCAGTGGCACCAAAATTCACAAGTAAAGGTATGTGTTTTTGGATAACACCAAGAATTCCCCAGGGAGCATCTAAATATACTCCTGTCCATCACATCATGTAGCCATCCAAGGCACACCTTTTCACATAAACTCTCCATTAATCTTTCTGACAGATGCTGAAACACACATGGTACAACATATGCTAGTCCATCACCATAGAAACAGTTTCATTAAGCAAATTAAGAGAAGACAAAGTATGAAGTTGGTTTTACATGATGTCTACCATGACACATAGAAGTACGTTCAGTCACAGGTCTTTTTACATGTCAACTTTCAGCAACCAATGGTTGTAGACATGGGATACTGAAGAAAAGAAATAGAAGAAATCGGTGGACTTGCAGCTCATGTTGTAGACAAGAGAAAACATCTTGTCTGAGTTTAACCTCAAGAGATTCTCCACGCATGATTTCTCAAGATGACAAATAGTTGGATTCTTCTCATATTTGTTTCACCAAACTCTTGAGTACAAATAAATTGGCCTCAGGACAGAAATTTGGCCTCCCTACTATATTATTTTAATATCTGCTAAAACTTAGTGGCATCTAATTTTTTTCCAAGAAAGCAGATCTTGTAATAATGGCAAATCAGAAATAACCACTCCAGAAAGTCAGGCATAGAAGGTACCTTATTCCAAGGTAAGAAATACTGGAATGCTCTAAAAGTTTTCAAGGAAATATGTCATTTTTATAAGACTAAAAATCAGGTAATTTACAGCCCAGAAATCCAATCCCTAGCCTATTCCAGAGATGGTTACTCACACAAATATGTTGTCCTTTGGCATAATATGACTTAAGCCTTCATCCATTTGGAAAATTTTGTGAAATCTGTGGTTATAAACATCCGTCACTACCATCTGAAATGGTAAACAGTTGGGATTAGAAGTTAGTGATAGGCAGAAACGTCTTGAACCTCATAATGTATACTTGATTTGATGAAACTGGCAGGAAGAAGGGTTCAGCTTCTTTGGGAGATACTGTCCTTTGCATGTTTTGCTCACTACCTTATCTTTTCTTCCTTAATTCGGTCTGTTCCCAATTAATTAATTAATTAATTAATTAATTAATTAATTAATTAATTAATTAAAATTTATTTATTTATGATTAATTTATAGAGATTAATCTGAAGTTCATTAGATTAGTAAAACCAGCAGAAAAAAATGGGAAGCACAGCCAACAAGATTAGGATACTTCCTTTTCACTGTATATTCACATTCTGCTTTTCTTCTTAAAACATCTCATTAGCTCCTGTGTTCTACAAGTCACTTTTAAAACTTGACTGAAATTTGTGTAGCCACTTTCATCTCCCATAGTAACTGTGGAGTAACAGGAATTTTTTTAATAGGTAAAGTTAAAGGTCCCCCTTGCACATGCGTGCTAGTTGTACTCGACTCTAGGAATGGTGCTCATCTCCGTTATTTAGTCAAAGAGCCATTGTTGTGTATGGTCATGTGGCCAGCATGGCTGAATGCATTTCTACACATAGAACACTGTTTGCCTTCCCACTTTTATGGCAGTACCTATTTATCTACTTGCATTTGTATGGTTTCAAACAGCTAGATAGCAGGAGCTGAAACCAGCAGTGGACGCTTACTCTGCTGCACGGCACCTGGGATTTGAACCGCCGAGCTGCCGACCTTGCAGCCAACAGTTTCAGTGCTCTAGCCCACTGAGCTACCGCTGTAGTATTTTAAAAATACCACATCTCAAATAGATGTATCACAGAAAAGTAACATTCAGACACAATGTAAACCTTTTGCTGCTGGTCCTGAAGAATTAAATGTTACAGCAAATGTTTCCATTATAGACCAACTTCTCTTGGTACATGGAAAACTTTCTTATTGGTAAAATAATAATGACTGGATAATAAGTTTGGATAGAGCATTTTTTCAATGAAATATTTTTAAAACATATGCATTCATGAAATTATTGGTTAGTATCATGCTGCACGGTTCTGCCTACATATTAGAAATGAAGTAACTAATAACAGCAGACTGCCACTTCTTAAAAATCTCTGAAAAAGAGAAAAGAAAACCTTAACTAATAGCTATTTGCTACAAATTATTACATCATTATTGTTACCTAAGCTGACTTGCACAACAGGATACTAACCAAGAGGATGTCACTTGTTAAAAGTATGTTTTACAATGATTTTTTTTAATTAACTGAAGTAATTTCCACTTTGGAGCATTGTCTTACACTAAATGTTATTCATAAGCCTTCCTTACATTTTCTGCAGGGATCCCAGAGAGTTTTGAAAGGGCATCACACAAGTCTGATATACCTCCCATCATTGGGACCACAACCCGGTACTGGAAATAAACAGAAAATGAAACTTAAAATGAACAAAATTAATCTTGACTAGGTGCACAAACTGTTATCAACTGGATTTTTACTAGTAATCAGCTCTAAAACTACCAGTATGAAAGCACAAAATTCAACTCAGTGGATTTTTTAATTATTCATTTGTATGTGTCCAGAACTGAAAATCTTTTGATTAACATAGTAATCAGTGAGGATTGGGAAAGTTAATTCTTCCATAAATTCTACTGATTCAAATGAGCCTAATCTTGATGTGATTTACTATGCTGCAGTAAAATGCAACTAGAGAAGGCTTATTTGAATCAACAGAATTTATGGAAGAACTGACTCACCAAATCCTCGCTGATGAAGTGAGGGAACAGACTAACCAAATCCCTATTAATTCATTGGGTTTAAACTTGTGCAATTTACTACATTAAGCAACAGGATTTCAGCTGTTGTCTCTTATGTTGCAGATACAACTCAATAACTAGTGTTCTGGCTTATGGGTAAATCTTGGATAATCTGGTTTCTTTATTTTTCTTTTCTTTTAACAAAAGGAACAAAATGTAACAACAAAAACAAATTAAAAGGCAATCAACACTCAAATGGACAGTGTTCCTCACTACACTTGGATTTTTTAAAGCTGTGTGTCTCATTGTATCCTATCTCTAAAGATAAAATGATTCTTCTCCCCATCAAATACATGTGGTAAAAATATATCCATAAAATACTCTGCTTTCAGCATTGCTTTTCAAAATTTCAGTTTGCATTTATTTAACATTAATAGCTATATTCCATATTTCTTTTGTTCAATACTTCATATTAAATTTATTATTTTTCAGTTCTTAGCAAATATCAACTTTGCCGCTGTTAACATACCATAATAATGACTATGGTAGTTCTTTTTGAGTGCCAATGTAATCAAATACAGTGGTATATCTACTTATGAACTTAATTTTTACATGGATGATGATCTTAACTTGAGTTGGTTGGAAATCGAATCACCATTACCCATAGGAATATATTGAAACAATATTAATCCGTATCAGGAGTTTTTCTGATCATAGGTAGAGGCATTGTTCCCCATAGAAGCATAGGTGATGCTTGTATGTATAGGCATAGTTCCCCATAGGAAGTAATGCAAAAGCAGTTAATCCATCTGCTTTTGGCAGAGGAGGGGATGATATTTTTAACCTAAAATACCAGGCAGTCTCTCTCCAAAGCTAACCATGGAGGCATATGAGCTACAGAGAAGCAGCCTCTTTGCTAACCAACAGCTGAAGGGAAAAATGAAGACAGTTAAAATGTGCATTTTTTGGTTGCATGTCGAAACTGTGGTTATACTGTAAGTTGAGGGGCATTTTTGAAACAGTTGCTGGCTCTAACTCGAAATGGTTGTAAGTCGAGCCGGTTGTAAGTGGAGGTACCACTGTATTACCATATATATTTAAGAGAGCTATCATTTGAAACCATTATATTTCCATACCCATAATTTCCTTTATCTCTTTGAGGGCCCGGGCTCCTACCCAGAGTGGATAATCCCATAGGGAGAAGGCACAGAACAGTGCACTCTGACTGGTGGGTGGAGCTTCCAGTGAATGGGGTGGGGAAAAGAACATGCAACAGCTGTTCTGTCTTGCCAACAAATTAGGCTGAAGTGTTAGGAAGTGCTTCATGCCCATCATTACTTTGCAACGATTTTCCTTAACCCTTACAAACATATTCACTACTTTTATTTCACCTCTACTTCCATTCATCTCCACTTTATCTTTTCTTCATAGCTCTTTAAGAGCTGTTATTTCTTGTTCATCCTCTATTAAATCTCATAAATTATACTTATTCCTTTGCTATTTTCCTTACCTTCTTTCTATGTTCCAACTTTTTTTTTCAAATTTAGTTATCACTGTCTACAATCTCCCTCCTCCTTTTTGAACCATGTAATTATTTCTTGTCCTGAAACTTATTTATTTGTTCTCTATTACACATCTTCTTTATCCAATCTTTTGTTTTTATAACTTCCTGTTCTATCTTTATTTAACTTTCTCTCTCAAGGTTTTCTTTTTAAAAAAGACTCAACTGAAGAACTGAGTTTAAAATTCTGGTTAATAGTGATTTAATCTGGACTGTATTGTAATCCATCACACAAAAATTGCATGCACTCTACACAGTCAATGGGTCAATTAGTGCAGCCTTCGTTTCTATAAAGCACATTGGTCAGATGATCCAGAAGAGAAATGGTGATGATTCTCAACTGTTTTCTGCATACCCAACAGCTCAGTTTAAGCCATAAACCAATCAGAGCCCAAATACCATATTTATTTTAAAGGGACTTACAGATCATACGATAGGTTACTGAAAACCTGTTGGCTGTTTCCCCCACAGGGGATGATCTCATTGGCAAAAAGCATGACAAAAGATCTCAACTTACTTGTGAAGGTTTGCGCTGAGGATCTGCGAAAACCAAAAACACTTCCATTGTGCGATCTTTTTTCATGGGCAGTGGAAGAGTTAAGTAGCAAAATGGGTCAAAGGTCACTGAAACTTTAGAACATTTGGGGCAAACTAAGGTAGATTTGAAGAGACCATGAAAAATATCTACAATAATAGAGTCATTCCGTAATTGATGGTTTTCCCAGGCTTCTTTTGCTACCACCTATAAAAAGAAAATACTTTACTGAGAATCGGAGCAAAGATGTTTGAACTAAATACTTCGAGCATTTGAACTAAAATGTATTCTGTTGCCACTGCTTTTATACCTTTTTTGCAGAACAAATACAGTATCTCTAAAACTAGAATGGTATGTAATGAGACAATGAGGTATATACATAAGAATTATTCCTTTGTTTTGTTATTGTTTTACAACTTCAAGGCGAGAACTGTATTTTGATCTTATCAAATCAGATCCCTCATTACCATTCTTTAGCTCCAATTTGATCAAGATGCTAGAACCCAACTTGCAGCTGAAGTACATTTATTCTCTTAAATGAGGCTCTCTGAAATTTACGATACTTGAGACAGACCCTTCTGTCCTTGCAACATCTAAAGCACACTTTATGGGTACTTCAGAGAGGTCCTCCTAAGAGTTACTCTCAGGGTCTTGAACTCCTTGTCAAGGAAGACCTGGCTAGCAACTTTTTCCAATGAGTTTCCATCAGCAGACAGAACAGGGGCGTAACTAAGGGGGGGACAAGCACCATGGACAGCAACCAACATTGCATTGAAGTCTATGGGAGTAATGGTGCTGTCCATGGTGCTTGTCCCCCCCTTAGTTACGCCCCTGAGCAGAACTACTGCCTGAAATTCTGATTAGTGTGTATTTTGTCACATCCGAGTAGTAGACCCAATGAATCAGTGGGAATTAATTCTTCTGTAAGTACCATTGATACATATGGTTTCCAATTTATGTTAGTGTAATATGGATCAATGAAACCCTCACTAAACCCTCACTGATTCAGCAGCCTACTGTTGTTATGCAACGAGATTTCAGACACTATTTGTACAGGCCTCTGGCCACTAAGCTGACTTGTAAATAGCATTATAATTAGTTTTAGCTTCTTCCTGATTGATGCTTGCCTTGGAGTACAACTCCCAGATGTTGTTGGGAGTATAACTCCCAGCATTTTTCGACACTGCAGTCCAACATCTGGAAGACCATTCCCCACTTCTTTAACCAAGGTCTTCAAGAAGAAAATATTCAAGTCACAGAAAGAAAACTCAGGGTGGGGAGCCTCTTTAAACATAATTGTAGTCTACCAGCGAAAATAAGCATGTCCAAAGTCCAGTCTGACGGGCAATTGAGGCCCATTTTTCAAATTTTGAGTGACCTCTTCTCCCCACTGGCTCAGCCTGTCACTTATCCCAATGAGAAATGGAGTTTATTTTCCCCTCCGAAAGGAGAGTGAGGGAGGTCATGGGATTCGAACATTTGCTAAGAAAATGCTGAGCTTGTTCGGTTCAACATACATTTGGGAGAAGACAGTCTTGACTGACATTCTTGAAAACTACTGTTTTTGAGCCATTCCTGGAGTATAAAATACAGTCAAGATCTCAGTATCACCCTTCACATTAGTGCCATTAAGTTATTTAGTTAGTCTTTCATAAAATAATTCATTTGCATTTAATATTAATGGTTCAAATATTGTCAGGCTGAATGGTCAGCCCCCACACATTTTCACCTCACCAAATCTGGCCCTCCTTTCAAAAAGTTTGGACACCCCTGATCTAAAGTATTAGCCTTAGGCTAAGTTTCCCCATTATACCTGAACTTGGGAAATTTTGACATCCAAATCTATTTAGGTAAAAGAAGTCAAGAACTCCTTTTCATCCTCACTTTGCTGTACTAAATAAACTTTAAATGACAAAGAGTTCAAACATAATAAGTAACCTGTTTTGTTCTGATTTGGAAGTGCATGCGTCTAATCTCTGGCATGTGAGAAAAGGAAGACTACACAAGTTTATGGCTTGCTGTGGATTATATATATAAAACACCAAATCGTGGTTTATAATGTTATTTCTAATTTAGCTTTCTGCATTAAATCCCTTCTGTAAGAAAAATGAAAACTGTATTTAGATCATACCGAATCAGGTCTGCCGTTAGCATCCTTCAACTCCAAGTAAGGCTTCTTTTTTACTCGGTTTAGATCCTCATGTAAACCATCAAGAAGGAAGGACAGAAGCTCCTGGGAATCTTGTTGCTGGTACCCTGAAAACTGAGGAGCAAACCGGCCAACCTGTGTCTAAAATAAAAAAATGTGAAATTAAAATTTACCCAATGGAAAATAAAAGACACACTTAACACTTAAATTCCCTTTTCTAGATTATCAAAAAACATACAGAATCTACAACTTCACAGTACCAAGTACAGAAAGACACATTCAATCTAGCTAACAATGATGTATTCGTAATCTAAAAACCAATACACAGTGATGAGTAAGTCCCAAGAGAATGACATCTGAAACACTGTTCAACCAAGTTGTGTGTGTGT
>JAIOUR011504415.1:0-12748 GCA_020711275.1 Calotes versicolor
CTTTTTCATTTGTGGAAAGGAGTTCACTTCCCCTGATTGTCTGGGGAAGGGGAAGACTGGATAGTTCTAAAAGAAACACTTATGGGTCAGCTCTGCCCCCCCCCTCCGAGTCCAAACCATTTCATCACCAATTTACATGGTATATTTATATGCCAGTGTGGACAGGCCCTGGAAATCTACAAAACAAGTTGTTTGACTAGAGTAGTGGTTCTCAACCTGTGGGTCCCCAGATGTTCTTGGACTACAACTCCCAAGAGCTCTTGTCACCATAGTTAGTGGGGAAGGCTTCTGGGAGTTGCACTCCAAGAACATCTGAAGACCCACTGGTTGAAAACCACTGGACTAGAGGAAGGAAAGAAAGAGTGTTTCATTCCATTTATGGCTTTCTATGTCAAACATCTGACTGATGGGATCATTGTTCCTTCCACCAGATCACAGATGTGTCTCTTCAGGGATGCACATTTATTGGATTGGGATCATTAGCTGAGTAGGATGGAATTGAAAAGCTGTGGCAGCCATGCTGCAGAACTCATTGAAACTGACCTCTGAGTACATAGATTGCATTGCGATGTGATCCAGTGGCCTCAGCTCTGATAAACAGATTTGTTCTTCTTTGAGGCCAATATTTTGTTTGCTGTGTTTGTTTGTAATCCCTTCGAGAAGAAGAAATAGAGGGGAAATTGTTTTAAGATTGTCACTCTCTATTTAGCTGATTTAACTGACATATTTTACACATGCAAACACACACACACACACACACACACACACACAAACTGTGTGATCAATGGCTTCATTGGGGAATAGGGGGTAAAAACCAATTCCATCTACTGTTCTGACATATATAGAACTAGGAGTGAAGTCTGCCAGAAGGCACCACTTGCATGAAGCCCTGTAGGGCTCGCAGCCTCCTAGGAAGTGGCGGCACCAGGCCATGGCCTCAGACAGATGATGCTGATCATGAGGTGGTCGGGCAAGGGACCTGCTCCAGCAGCGCCTGCAGCTCCCCACCTCAGAACCTCAGTCCAGAACCTCAGTCAGGTGCACTGAGGTTCTGGGCTGCTTTGAGGTGCGCTGCACTCACTCAGCCCCTGATGACGATGACAACATAGTGGAGGTTGGCAACGATCCCCCCTTCACGTCTGCAAAAGCTCCCCGAAATGACTCACTGGCAGTCTCTGACATTGTGAATCGTCTCTCCAGCAGGGGGAACTGCACCCTAGGTATCTCCTCAGTAGGCACAGGATGGACATAAAACTGTTTTATAGATAGAGATTTGTAGAACCATTTATTTTCGCTTCCACACACCGGGGGAAGCCAGCTTGATTTCCAAACTGCGGGGATAGTGGGTGTGGTTATGAAGGCATGGCCACATCCTGAAGCTACACCCCAAAGCCACACCCTCTGATCCCCTGGTTTCTAGAAAGTGTAGGAAATATCTTCTGAGAATGTACTGATAATTTGCACAGGAAAAAGTATTTAGCTGTAAACAAATTCCTATATGTATAGGTCAGCAGCTTTGGAATCTGGTGACAAAGTCAGGCATTGTGAGTCAGATTCTGCACTGTTTCCTGTGAGTAGAGCAGGTCTCTGTGGCACTGGGCAAGGTGCACAGTCACAGGAAGCCCCAAGAAGAAAAGAAGAAAACACTTCTGAGCACTTTCTTTCCAGAAATTACAATTTCTTCTTGTTGGGACTGTTTTAGATTGTGCCTTTAGCACATCACTTTTAAGGAATTCACATCCATCTTGGTCTCTTTTCTCTTTCAGTGCCTCAGTCCATGGAACTGCTGCTAATAACTCTCTTAAGTTTACAAAAAAATGATTTTCTTAAAGTCTAGGATGCTTAACTGGCTATACTTAGCTTTCACTTCCCACTGTATAACAAATTCTAAAAGAGTATGGTACCTATGTGGATCCATGCCTCAGTTCCATGTTTTCCAGATGATGCACAGCTATGTGCTGATGAACTCATGATTTCTGTGGTGCTAATATTGGGCAAGAATAGGACCTCTGAGGAAACAGTGATTTCAGGAGGATCCAGTGCAGAAATCAGGTGGATCCATGTGGATCTGTGCCGTGGATCCATGTATTTCAGTCAGTGTGTAGCCATGCACTGATGGAACTATGATTTCTGTGGTGCAGTATGTGGGCAGGGATAGGATCAGTTATGGGACAGTGGTTTCAGGAGCATCCAGTGCAGAAATCAGGGATAGCCATGTGGATCCATGCTTCAGATCCATGTTTTTTCAGCCAGTGGACAGCCATGAGCTGATGGACGGGGCATAGCTTGGGGTGTGTGAGAGGGGGCAGCTGCCCCAGGGTGCAGGATCTTTGAGGGTGCAGGAATTGGGAAACAGCCATGTCCCAATGGTCTGTGCACCTGTTTGTGCACCCCTAGCCCTTCTCCCACGTCTGCAGCACTGGCCAGCTGGCTTGCCTCCATCCGCCAGCTAGATCCGCTGCTGCTCCCAGCTTCCCCTGCTGCTGCCTCCTCTTCCTCCTCCTCTTCTTTATGAAGTAGTGCACAGGGGGCGCCCCGACACTAGGACAGATAGGGGTATGTGAGCACGTGAATGCTTTGTGCGTGCATGCACCCTTTAGGGAACACTGGGGCGGGCACTGGAAGGGCTCCCTATACCTCTCCCTTTGAACCACTGAGGGCACAAAAATTGATTGTGCCCCAGGGTGCAGCAAGCCCCAGCTAGGCCTGTGCTGATGGACTCATGATTTCTGGGTTGGAGAGATAGGTAGGATCTCTCTTAATGCCATCTGCAGGGATCACAGGCAGGTGAAGACACCTGCTTGGGAATATCCTAAAGCAGAGCCACTGTGGGAGACAGAATGCTGGACTCGATGGACTATGCCCTGTTCCAGCAAGGCTGTTCTTATGTTCTTATGTTCTGTGGTGCTATATGTGGGCAAGGATGGGACCTGTGAGAAAACAATGGTTTCACCAGAATCCAGTGCAGAAATCAGGGAGATTCATGTGGAAAGAAGGAAAAAAATCATTTCCCCCCCCCACAGGTGCCCTGCCCCTCACAAAACTGAGTAGGGATGCTATTGGCACCCTCTGCCCCCATAGATGACACACCTGCCACAAACATACAGCATTTATTCCTGACATCCATTTGGAGATCCTCTCCCTAAGAAGATTTTCATAGCAATAATGGTAACATTTTCCTCAGTATTAATGAAACATTCAATAAACATTCTGCTCAATGGCTATCTAAAACTAAGGTCAGTGAGTGTGTGAGGAGGACAAAATAATAAAGTTGTGGAAAAAACATAAAGAATCTAATAAATTATATGGATTAGCTTGAGAACAAATAACAGGGGCTCAGAAAGTGGGTGGGCATTTTTCATCACTTGAGGAGTCTGTTACCTAGGAAACAAAGGATCAAATGATTGCTTAAATGACCCTCTGCCTGTGGAGTTAAATTGATGAAATTATATGGGACTGCAGTACATGAAGAACAAGGAAAAGGACTGTAGTGGCGTTGGTGGGGCTCTGCTCATTAAGTGAAATTTCCACACCACCCAAAAATGCTTTAGAGGGCGATTTTGCTTTAAGTTTGTTTGTTGCACAGAATAAGCATTTATTATCCAAAAGGTTGGTGGAGGAGGTGTCGTTTGTTTGTTTGGTTGGCCTTGAGTTCCGGGTCCCTGGGCCTGACAAAGTAAAGGAATTAAAAGCAAGCAGTCAACCTATCCTGCTGATTAATTGCCATTTTTAAAAGTCTCCTGTATAAGAAGCTAATCACCAGCTGAACTCCAGGCTCCAAGCCATGGGTGGGAAGTTGACTCCAGCTGACATCCAGATGGTATCAGTAGGCATCGTTTTTGACTTGTGGAAAGAAGTTCATTAATCCTCCTGCGGCTGCTGGACTTCCAGCAAAGGGAACCCAGGAAAGGGGGTTGGTGGGGGGGAGCAGATATTCATCCCAGAAAAAACCACAATGTGACCTCATGGCAAATGAGAGATATTACTAATTAATTTCACGGCTAAGGAACCTACAGATGAATCACCTGCAAACAGTTTAAGAAACCCCTGTAAATATATGGAAGAAGACCCTTAAAGAAAGTGTGCCTGTGTGAAACAGATAGAGAATCAAGTCTGTGTCTATTTTATGAGGTGCTAGACAAATTCTCTGAAGGCCCTGCTTTGCTTTAAAAAAAAAACCCTGATGCTGAATAAGCTGCTCAAGCAGAGTCCCATGGAACATTTTCACAAATGCAAGGTGGAAATGGGATTCACATGTTCCCTAAAGATAATTCTATACAGGGCTTTTTTTCTCAGAGAAAAGGTGGTGGAACTCACCCCACTCCCCTGGCCATGCCCCTACCCACTCCTAAGACAGCTCAGTGAAAAGGTAGTGGAACTCAGTGAAAAGGTAGTGGAACTCAGTTCCCCTGAGTTCCCGCTCAAAAAAAGCCCTGATTCTATACCACCAGCATAGGCACGTACGGGGTTTTAAGCTGTGGAAGGTTATTCTGCTTTGCAACCTGATGGACCTTTGAGAATAAGGATATAATGAATATTAATGACTAGAGATGGGCACAAACCTCAAAAGTAGAGGTTTGGCCCAGTTCGGTTCGTTAGGTGGTCCGTTTCGGGTTTGGTTTGTTCCCAAAGTGAATTTTCAAAAGTTCTGTTTGGGAATGACCCAATCCCAAACCAGACCTCCCAACAAGATAACCCTGTGGTGAAAGGAGGGGGAGTGAGCTCCTCCCTCCCCCTCCTCTGCTTATCTAGGCACCCAATTGGTGGCTACATAGGTAGTTTGAAGGGAGGGGGAATGGACCTTTTACCCCTTCCCCCTCCCTTCTCCACTCATCTAGGCACCCAATTGGTGGCTAGATAAGTGGCTTGAAGGGAGGGAGGAAGGGGCAAAAGATCTATCCCCACCTCCCTTCACTGCAGGCAGGGGCCGAACCCAATAGGGTCCAGAACCAGTTCCTCCCCCATCCCCCCACTAAGAGCCAGCAAGGCGCTTACGTTTTTGAAGCTCTTTGCTCTCCGTGCCAGGAAGTAGCCTGGTGCGCCATGGTTCAAACCATGGTTGATATGATGTGAGTTTTCATGCACACTCTCCTTGTATGTCTGATGGCCTATTTACACATGCACACTTTAATCTGCTGCTGCCATCATTAAGCTCAGTTTCTAGAACCCCCAGTTCTTCCAAACAGATGTACTTTCACTGCATCGCCAAAAGCCGAGATGTTCCTCAACTCACATTCCTGTTCCTTTTCTTTTTCTGTTTCTGTCCTTTCCACTTGGCCTCACCTCTCTTGATTTTATTGGCAGATTTGTTCTTCCATTGTCACAATGGACCCCCTCTGGTTATCTGCCTCATCCATTCTGATCTCACCAAGGAGTTTCTCTGCCTTTGCCCAGGCAGCTGAGTGCTTAAGGGATCTATTGATTGATACCTTGCAATCCGAATTCTGAGGTCCATGAGCGTCCTCTGTGAAATTAAACTCTTGTCATCTAGGACATTATGCCACAGGATTTTAGGTGAAAGATTTACGGGTACAGATCTATTGAGCCATCTTTGAATCTCTTGTTACAAAAGGACAAAAAACACCACCTGTTTTTATAATAATAATAATAATAGTGATGCTAGTGATTCAGTCAAGGCCAAAGCAGCAACACATTGGAAAATGAGATGCATTAAAGCACATTTCCACCTCTCAGCGTTTATGGTGTTTTGTCTGATCACTGTTTTCAAATGAGCTGACCTAATTCCCACTTTCCAGACTTAAACAGAGGCTGGAAGGCAGTTCTCCTTTAGAACATGAGCTTCTTCAAATAGTATCAGGCAGGCTACAGCTGCATGCAGTGTTGTGTGTTTTAGGGAAGGGAAAGATGATCTCCTAAAATATGCATATTTGGGTAATCGTGTACAAA
Source organism: Calotes versicolor (assembly GCA_020711275.1). Classification (NCBI taxonomy): domain Eukaryota; kingdom Metazoa; phylum Chordata; class Lepidosauria; order Squamata; family Agamidae; genus Calotes; species Calotes versicolor. The sequence goes on from JAIOUR011504415.1 coordinate 5,908, forward strand.
AATGTGGATTTTTTTAAAATAAAAAAGCAAATACAATGTGATTTTTCATACTTATTTTTTAAAAAAATTGGCTGAAGAAAGTAGGTGGAACAGATGAAGCACAGAATATGCATTAATGCAATGCAATTAGAAATAAGTTAATCCACTCATCCTTACTGGAGTTATGAATCTAACCTACACTAGAAATATTTACCTGATGATCATCTGGAACCGGTATTACTCCTAGAGACCAATTTTAGTGCCTTTAATAGTGTCAAATATGCTTTTATTTTTATTTAGCTCTCCTTTTAAAAACTTGTTTCCATGGTTCTCATGTGGCCTTCCTATCACTTGCTTTTGCATGCTGTCAACAACATCACCACTGCCAAGCATTATTGCCTACTTAATACTGCTACATCGTCCCACTGATGGTGTGGCCTCCTGACTGCCTGGGATTGCTAATAGAACAATGAATACTGTATATAAAGCCACCTGGTTCTGAGCTAGACCTTTGCTCTGCCTAGCTAAGTGCTGCAGCAGTATCCAGCCAGCGTCTGATGCAAGGATTTTCTCTATTGCTAGCAATTAGAGGTGGACACAAAATGAAAAACAAAATCCTGTTTCATTGTTTTAATACATAACGAAATGATTCATTACAAAATGAAACAGTAGAATATGATTTGTGACAAAACGAAACACCATTTTTGGCTCTAAAAGTGAAACATAGAGGCATCAAATTTGGTGGGGAGTTTCCTTAGACTCTTCCCTTTTGGAGAGATTGGGGTTAATAATAACTTAGTAATAACTCAGGGGCTGAGATATTAAACTCCAAAGTGGGTCCCCCCAGGAAAAATCATTATGGAATGTTATGCACTCAAAAATAGTGATCCTGGCCATCTATCAATAAGAAAATCACAGGGGAGCTTCCTAAAACTCCTCCATTTAAGCACCCCAAATGTGGAGAGATTTGGGGTTCAGGGGGCCAATTTATTTAATGCCAAAATGGCCCCCTAGGAATTTTTTTTACTTTATTATTGATGTCAATAATAGACCTCAGAGAGACTGCAGATATTGGAAAAGGCAATGGTGTAACCTTTTTCAGGCTGCCTTCAGCAGTGTTAATAAGGAAAACAAGCCTTGCTTGCCAGTGCCTACTGAGTGCTGTTAAAATCAGTTAAAACAAAGCACCATAAAGTACTGCACTTTTTCCTAGGGGAACCCATTTTTTGTTGAAAAACTGTGCCCCCTAAGCCCCAAACCATTTCAAACTTGCACCTGAACCCCAAACCTCTCCAAACATGGGGGCCTTAAAAGGACTAATCCAAGGAAGCTCACCTGTGATTTCCATGCAGACAGATGCCTGGGATCACTATTTTTGAGTGCATCCTGGGGGCACCCACTTTGGCATTGAATAACTCTGCCCCTGAACCCCAAACCATTCCAAATTTGGAGGACTTAAAAAGAAGAGCCCAAAGAAGCTACCCACCAAATTTGGTTCCTTTAGGACCCAGGGAAGCCATTCCATTACATCTTTTAAAATTGTTAGTAACGAAGCAAAATGGGTCCCGAATCAAGACAAAAGGGAATGAAATGGGGTTTTTTTTGTTTTTTTTTGTTTCGTGCCCATCTCTACTACTAAGCTTTTACCTGGATGCATTTTACTCAGAGACATCATTTGAACTTTCTACATGTAAAGCTTTGAGCTTGATCACTGAATTATGCACAGGTTTAGCAGGGAGGAGAAATAACTGTCATGGGAGAATATAGCACTGCAGCAACAGCATCAAAAGTAAGCAATTATACCAGCTTGGCTTCTGGTGCAAGGAAGTGTTAGAGTCTGTTCCACTGAAACTGAATTTTATCCCCAAAATATCAAAACTGGAGATTCTGAGAATGACTCTGATTTAATCCACCATGCCTGAACTTCAGGAAGTCAAACATCTAAGGGACTGCTTAGAATTTTAAAACACAACAGCCTGGCAATAATGAGAAGTAAAGTATTGCCATCACCCGCAGCCAGGGTGAGAGCTTATATTTCTTTTATCTTAGTTGACAAATGGAAAATTGAGTCTCTCTTTTAATCAGTTTGCTTTATATCCTCCAGTAATATATGATGCCAGTCTCTCCTCTGCATTCTGTGTGGCTTTTGTTAATTATGTGATCACTTTTATCTTTCACTGAGGGTATTGGCCTTTGTTTTTCAGATACGGCTTGGGGAAGTAGAAAGTTTCCACCAGGTCTTACTAATTGGTTCTGCTCCTCTTTGTGTTTCATTATTTCTTCACTGCTTGGAGTTTACTTTGTTCTCGTCACAGTGTTTATATACCAACTTTCTGCAGTGAATTTTACAGGTGATGGCTTGCTTTCATAAACAAACTTGGAAGTGGTTGTGCACAAGAAACTGCACAAAGTCATTCGCTTCTCATGATGCCAGTATAGTTTTTCCCCACAATTCTGGATAATATTAATTGCATGAAGGTAGAACTGTCTCTAGGCAATTATCAGCCTCAATCTAATAATGGTTCTTTTAGTGTTTTTGCTCTTGTTATCTTCACTTTGCCAATGGCAATCACATCGCTGAACAAGTCAAGCAAGACCTGGGGATAAGCAGAGTCTCAAACTTCAAGCCAGTGTTGACTGAAATGGAAATGTCAACAGATAAATAATCACCCAAACAAATAGCTCCATGGAGTATAACAACTGGGGACCATGTGGTGCTTCACATCTTGTTTGGCTACCACTACTCCCATCATCCCTCATAACTGGCTATGGTAGCTAAGGTTGATGTGAGTTGCACCCAAACAATATGTATGTTGGGGTGTAGATATAGAGAGCCAAAAGATAAAGGAAAAGAAGCTGGAATATGTAAGATTATTTATTTATTTATTTATTTATTTATTTATTTATTTATTTATTTATTTATTTATTTATTTAATTTATATACTGCACCATCTAGGCAAAATGCCTATTCTGGGCCATGTATCAGAGGAAGATAACTGTCCTTGAAGTTGTACACCAGTGGTTCTCAGCCTGTGGGTTCCCAGAGGTTCTTGGATTGGAACGTCCAAGAGCTCTTGTCACCATAGCTAGTTGTGAAGTCTTCTGGGAGTTACTGTCCAAGAACATCTGGGGACCCAGGATTGAGAACCACTCTTATACACAAAACAGCTGTTCCAGGTTGCTGTTCAAACCTAGCTAATTTTATCATCATGTACAATATGAAAAAAATGTGTTTAAAAGCATGGTTTTGTCAATGCTTAAAGGCTGAAGTGGAGGAAATGAAACTGGCAAGCAGCTTTTATCACTAGCTCCAGGAGTTTGGCATGAGAGGTATTCACAATATCAAGGCACCAGCCAGTACAGCCTGCGGCAGCCCTCCCATTAGTAAGCATCTTGGCCATCCTCCACAATTCAATACGACCTACCCATGCCATTGGTCCTGGCAGTTCCAGTTTGGTAGTCATTGACTCTGAAAGCTTTGCAGCTGGCCTTTGGCTCAGATGAAGACCACTGAAAAATTAAAGCAGAATTACATTGCCCTCACCTGTTTTGAAGCATGAACCACAGCAAGATACCACAGCTGTTGAAACCTGAGGCAACAGTGTGAATGTCAGGGGGAAATTTGACAAAACCAGAGAAGAATCAAGGCTGTTTTGTACTTGCCTAAGAATCTGACCAGAAGAGGCCTCTGATTAGGTTATTAGGGGCTAAGCATTACACTTGAGTTATTTCTCCAAAATGAAAGAATGCTTGAAATATCTCAAGAGTAACAATGTGAATTCTGATTTGTCCTTGTATAGTAAAGGGGGTTTCTTTAATATGAACCATTGTGAGATGGAGTTTAACATTTCTGTGAAAGGCTATGATCATTTATGTAAAATGCCCAGTATGGGAGAGGAGTCACCAATGTTGCATGGCAGTAAAAGTATTACCATTGGGAAAATTATTTCTGTCTTGTTGTGCTATGCTGGGAGGAACGGTGCTCAGTTTTATCAAAATATGAAAATGCCACACACTGGAATGTTATGTATAATTGTATTTAGTGAAGATTGCAAAAAGCACGACGAGACAAGAAATTCTATTTGATGTCCAGGTCTTGAACTAAAGGGGACATATCCCAAAGAGCCTAAAGCAGGCATCTCAAACTTGTGGCCCTCCAGATGTTCTTGCACTGCAACTCCTAGAAGCCCTTGCCAGCACACCCTGTGCTGAAGGCTAGCACAACTAGTGCTGAAGCAGCACAGCTAGTAATGAAGGCTTCTGAGAGTTGCAGTGCAGGGGCCCGACCCAATGTAAAATCACAATACAGTTTTGTCCTCCTAGTACTGGAATAATACCGTGCCTCATTCAGCAGAACCTTCATGACCCCAAATAAGCTCAGGTCTCCCACCAGAAATCAATTAAATAATAAACCCATTCTTGGATTCTGGGAGGCAGATATACACCATCCCCTGGGTGTACGTTCCGAACTTTAATACAGGCTAATTGCCTTCACACAACTCAACCGTTGTGACCGATATTTAAAAAGGGGGAACCTACAAAGAATGGGATGGGTGAAAACCCACTTGCCTCTAAGTACAGTCCAGTCATGAGGGCCAGCCAAAAATTCACATCAGCCCTCAAAGTGACCAAATAAATCATGCTTATAGCTGGGAGGATGGGTGGGACAACTGCAGAAGCCCCTCAGATACAGCGGCCTGGTGCGGAAGGGCTTATATAGCCAGCCATCCTTACACCATTGTATTAGCAGTGGTGATGTCTGCTTCCCCCATGCAGGAAGTGACAACATAATCCCTCGCAGCTATTCTACTTCTGTAAATACCTATTCCAGAGGCTGTTCCTCAACAAATGCAAAAGGATGGATATTCCCCCATTTTACTTCAGACATTCATGGGGTCTTCTTCTTCTGCCTGCATCCCTGCAGTGCAGCTATCCCTCAGGGGCAGAGGCAAAGGGAATTCTAGCAGTTGTGGCAGCCAGGATTGCCCCATCCAGCAGAGGGTTACTGCCAGTATTTGGCGAGCACTTGCTTCCTTCTTGGAGATTGGCTGAGGAGCCTCATGGTCCAGTGGTTAAATGCTGAACTGCAGCAAAGGCTGTGCTCGTAGCCTGGGGATCACTTTCCAGGCTAGCCAGCTCAAAGTTGATTCAGCTTTCCATCCTTCTGAGGTCAGTAAAATAAGAACCCAGTTTTCTATGCAGGGAATGTGGAACCTGCATAATTTAATTGTAAACGGCCCAGAGGACACTTAAAGTGCTATATAGGGTGGTACATAAGCAGAACACTTTGCTTTCCTTGTGCTTGCCATTTGCTTGCAATTGGTGTTCCAGGCAAGTTGGCTAAGTCCTGGGAGCAAAGCAGGAACACTATCATTGCCTGCAATTTTCCCGTCTCACATGAAGTTACACAAGGCAGCAGGTGACCAGTAATTGAAGCTATCCTGCTCAAGATTTTCAAATCTTGATCCCAAGATTAACTTGACCCAACTGCAAGGAGACTGTTTGCAAGTGATTTGGGGGCATGGCAGTTTATTTATTTATTTATTTATTTATTTATTTATTTATTTATTTATTTGATTTATATTCCGCGTTATCTAGACGAAAATCAAGTCTAGGCGGATGACTCTAGGCGGTTGACTTCCAAGACTGAAGCAGAAACAGCTGAATTACCAGCAATCTCCCCTTGCCAGTAACATCATCACCATTCTGCAGAGATAGTTTATTTAACTAGATTTTGGCCAACTAACAGTGTTTACACCAGAGGCATTGCTAGGGGGTGGCTATTGGGCCTTCAGCCCAGATGAAATACAAATAGCCCCGGGTGCCAGAGGACAGGGTGGTGTGGGCAGGTGGGGCTTCACTGTGCTACAAAGTCTGGCCACGTTTCGGTGCATAATGGTCCTTCTTCTTGGGACAGCTGATTTTTACTATCAGCATCATGTGTGTGTTTAAGGAAGAAAAATGTGAATACTAGAAGTTGACATAACATTAAAGTGTTAAGAATATGGATATGCACACCCCGTTAAGACATTCCCACTGTTGCTTAGACCCACTGTTGCTTAGACTGAAGCCCCTGGTCTTTTTCTCACCTAGCAACACCTCTGGTCCACACAGCTGGAATTTCTCAGTGGTGTAATTCAATATAGTTGTGAATTAGTCGATAATGTATTCCATGTATTGTGCTGGCCTTTTCATTTATGAGCACCGTTGAAACTGAATTTCACATGATGCCTCTCTTTGGAATTTGAAGCTCACTTTGGCTTTTTTTTCTTTTTTCTTTTTCTTTTTCTTTTCTTTTCTTTTTTTCTTTTTTTCTTTTTCTTTTTGCATTTATTTGCTTCAGGACATAAACACAGCAGATCAAAAGGGATCTGTCCGATCATGTCTTTGTTTATTTCTTTCCTCTGCACACAGACTCTCTCCACTACCTGCCTAATTCATATTACTTTTTCCTCTATTTTATGACATAAGACAGTACCTCAAACCAGGCACTTTTTTCCAAGACAGAAGATTTTAAATCATTAGCAGATCGCCCTTGTTATACTTTTACAGTATTGACAGTGAAGTGAAGTTACCTGACCTAACCGGAGATGTGCAAAACACTGCTATTTACATAGATAGCATTTTCTGCCAATCTCAAGTAGGTTTTCACACTCTGTGAGTGCACTCATGAAACACACAGTAAAAATAATGACAGCAGTAGACTGACCTATGCTCCAATTGTTTTTACTCCAAGGATTCACCCAGTGAACTGGAACAGTCTGAGAACAAAAAAAGAGCCTTGATTCTGCTGTCAAGCACCTCAACTTGATATCCTGAGGACTCGGTATTTACCAAGTTTATTGTTTTATAGATGTCTGCC
>JAIOUR011505526.1:0-12719 GCA_020711275.1 Calotes versicolor
AGAGACAGCTCTTCATCTGCATGGTGAAGCTTTTAGTTAATTGGAGAAATCTTTTTCTGAGAAACTGAAAGAACCTGTTTTTTATATTTGGCAAAAGAGAAAGTAAAGACGACTCTTTCAAAATGGCAACAATAATAGCAACTACCTACTTTTCAGTCCTGTAAAAGTAGCTGCAAGTAAATGTTTTTAAACGAACAATTTTCCAAGCTCAAAATTTTTATCAGAAGAAGAAACAGACTGAGTCGAAGCATCTGTACCCAAGGATAGTCCTAAAAGGCAGCAAAAGCATACAGTACAGGAGATCCTGACTGTTTTCTGTTAATTTCGTGGACTAATACTCTCTGGATCATTTCCTTAGGTAGCTCTCATGCTTGCCATTAGCTGACCTACCGTAGGTGGTGGTATGGTTACAAACTCGCTGATGTGGGCAGTTGTGCACAGCAGTTCTATATCAGACTGGCATGAATTAAGTTTTTTAACTTGCTGAAAACGGTGACCTTATCCTAGAATTGGATTAGATGATGGCTCATTTTTGGAATTTAAATTGCTAGCACATTTCTTTAACACACAAAGTTAATCATTCTTGGTAAAGCAACCAGGATGTTATTAGTGAAAGCACACTAATAACATCCTTAACTAGACACCATTAAACCAAACTTCAACAAAAGGGACAGAGCAATGTTCTTTACCAATGAAAGCAATCCATTATTCATAATATGTATGAATTATTTAAAGACTGTACATCAGCAATCTAAAAAATTTATGTCAATTTTACGAAAGTATGAAATGCATGCTCCACAGTGATTTATTCTTCAGTGACTGTTAGACCTTTGCCCAACCATACACATAACATTTTAAAGCCCTTCAACCTTAAAAAAATGAACCTAGATTCAAACATTCTTGAGAAAAGTATGCAAAATTTTCTTCAGACTACATTATCTTGTTCTATACGGGAAGAATTTGTAATAATGAACAAAAATATTAGACCATGAGTTCTTTTCAAGGAAAAAGGTGGGATTGAAATCAATCAAAGAAACATTTGAAAATCTAGTATTTCTATTATGGGGGCTGTGAAGAAACTAAAAATGCATAGTCTATATCTCTATCACCAGGACAAGCTCCTTAAAAATAGCAGGATCCTAAGTAGAATAAAAGATTAAAATCAGCTTACTTTTGTTTGAATCTCAAAAAAATAAATAAAAATATAACAAAATTTTAGAGAGAGGAGTAAGGAAGAGAGAGAAGTAAGCAGGAGTAAGCAAGAGAGAGGAGTAAACAGAAGTAAGCAAGAGATCATACAGAATGTACAAATCTTCACCACTACTCCTTATATGTTGTACTTCTGAGGAAGCTGTGATCCAATATAGGAAGTATTGTACTAGTAATAAAATTGCTAACACAAATAAATAGAACAGAGACAAACTGTATGTAATGCATAATTTTAAAAACACGCGTACGAAATGTTTAAGGAGCATCAGATGTCCTCCAAAATAAAAATTAGTTCAGGTATCAAAAACCAAAGGGAGATAGGAAACTATTGTTTGTAACTTGATATAACTTATATTGCTATATAAATTTGTGAAGTATATCAAAAAGTCAGAGATGCTTCTAATAGCAAACAACCATGGCCTTGTAGCCAGATGGGAAGCATGTGTGTAAGTACCATATATACTCAAGTATAAGTCGACCCGAGTATAAGTTGAGGAACCTATTTTTGTCTTTAAAAAATCTTTGGAGAACACATAGGTGGCTTATTATTATTGACTCAAGTATAAGTCGAGGGGGGCTTTTTCAGCCCTTAAAAATGGGCTGAAAAACTAGACTTATACTCGAGTATATACTGTATGAATGTAAAGTATGTAAAGTAAGTATGGCGGGAAAGGGCCATGAATCCTAGAACACAATATGATTGGCTCAATTCAGCAATTCCCTTGAGAAATTTCTGTCTTGGCAGAGAGCACTTGAAAGCATACTGGAATTATATCATGGTGTTTTTTGAGACAGACACAGTACTGTATATTTTTAAAAAGCATGTTTCTGAAGTTTAAAAAGGAAACTGCAGGAGTACTTACAAAATCAAAATCACCATCTTGAGGGACTTTCCAGTTATCAGGGAAAATGTTTTTCGATATGTGGTAAGATTCATGAATATTTTGGTTGCAGTTTTCATGGCTTTTACTCTTAGAATCCTGTTTATCAAAGTAATCCATAAACGAAGGTCGCTGTGCCTGGGGTGATGTAGCATTTCCTAATAAAAATAGTAAAATTGATAATTAAAGATAAAGAGCAAGAGCTATATGTTCAGAGTAAATTATGCCGTACCAAAGTTACAATTAACTATCTAACAAAACATCCATGGTTGTTCCGTAGCTATCAGGCTAACACAATTAACAGCCAACAGGACAAACAAGCAGAAGGCATAATTAGAATGTAAAGCACATAGAATCATAGAGTTGGAAGAGACCACAAGGGCCATCCAGTCCAATCCCCTACTATGCAGGACCACCCCACCCCTCTCAAACTCCTCCCAACAGATGGCCATCCAGCCTATGCTTAAAAACCTCCAAAGAAGGAGAATCCACCACCCTCTGTGGCAGCTTATTTCACTGCTGAATAACTCTGTCATGAAGTTCTTCCTAAGGTTCAAATGGAATCTCCTTTCCTATACTGTAATTTGAAACCACTGCTCTGTGTCCTAGTCTCTGAAGCCATGGAAAACAAACCTGTCCCCCCTTCGATATGTCATCCTTTCAAGAATTTAAACATGGCTGTCATATCTCCTCTCAAACTTCTTTTTGTAAGGCTAAACATTCCCAGCTCCCTAAGCCACTCTTCATAAGACATTTCTTTCAGACCTTTAACCATCCTGGTTGCCTTCCTCTGGACCGGTTTGAGGTTGTCAATGTCCTTTTTAAATTGAGGAGCACAGAACTACACACAGTATTCCAGGTGGGGTCTGATCAGAGGAGAATAGCATGGCACTATCACCTCCCTTGCTCTAAAGATTATGCTTCTGTTGATGCAAGCAAGAATTGCATTGGCTTTCTTGGTTGCTGCATCACACTGCTGACTCATGTTCAATTTGTGGTCTAAGTCTCCCAGATCCCTTTCACAGGTACTATTCTTTAGCTAGGAGGTTGAAACAGTGATTTTCACTTCTGTTTTCAGTTTTCCTGTATCATTAGCAGCTTAAGAAGACAACTTAGCACTTCAAGACACTAATAAATCAAAACCAGAGATGGAGGAGAAGGTAGTTTTTTGTTTGTTTGCAAGAGTCCATCGCGATAGCACCTCTTGGGGAATAAATGTTTTTAATTTTAACAATTGAAAATGTCCTCCAAGGAGGAAGGAAAGGCTTTTGTTGTTTTCCTTAAGGGAGGTAGGCCAGTTAGGGTTGCTTGAGATGAGTATGTCATGTAAATGCAAGGATCATACCAAATGACATAACCAATCTCTCTGCAACCTATTCAGCCAGCTCCAGCCACCTCCAATTGAATCACTCAAACTTGTTCTCCATTGCTGCCAAACATACCCCTAGCTCTCACTTTTCTCCAACATCATTCCCATATTGAATAGACAGTCTTCCTCCCAGGTAGCTGGGTTAGCCTAGCGACAGTGAAAGTAAGAGTCAGGGATGGTCTGGCTGCATCCAAAAAGTTGGAGCCTTTGCATGTTTCTACTTGGTGCTCAGAAAGGCTTGAGCTCAAATGGAGTTAAATCTGAGTTAAATACTGAACATGATGAAATACTGTTGTGATCAAATTAAGAAATACAAATGTCATTGACTCAAGCTGTATCTCTACAACACTTTTAAATATAGTATGCATTAGTGTAATCTGCTAGTGAAACTGTGGAAACAAAATCTAATAAACATGCTGTTCTGTTTTCTACACCAAATTCTACTTACATCACAAAATTAGAACGTACAGTATAATGTAATTACATTATACCAATTTTAGCATGGGTTCTCTCAATGAATTATAGGAACTGTGGCTGCTATACAAGGTGGATGAGATTATCTGTGAGATAGCTTTAATCCAAAAGTTGATTTCAAAACGACAACCCAGCATGCTTCCAGTTTTGATCTTCAAAACTAGAAGGTTACAGTTGCTCTTCTAGTTTTTAAACTAGAAGAGGACGCACTCCTCTTCCCCCTCCCAACAGTCCAAGATGCCACGAGATGCTAGGACTGTCACCGCCACTACTGCTGCAGTCAGCACAGACTTTGAGCAGCTCCCTGGCTGCTTCATGGTACCATCCTGGGGCCTTCTCCCACTGTGTACCATATCCCACATGAATCATGCATTGTGTGGAGACGCATGATACCTGACTCCACAATAACTGCCTTGCCCCGGTGCCTTGGGTGCTGGAAACCCATGTTATGTCACTCTCCTGGAATATGGATAATCAGGATGGCCTTGTCACTGCATTAGCAAACTGGTCACAAACCTCTAGGATTAGCCAGATTTTGAGAGGTTCAGCATATCTCCTACAGAATGGCATTGATAATAGGTAGATTGCCATGATGACCCAGCACATTGTGAACTAGTGCTGCACATTTAGAATTAGGCTACTGATTTAAAGTATATTTGGGCTACAGGCTCACTAGCAAATATAAAGTCTGAGTTATAAGCATATTTTTATCTTCTACTATTGAAGGAGAAAAGTTTTCTATCATGGGCAAGGACTATTTGGGGTGTTTCTGCTCATTTTAACAGCTTCTCTATTGTTTTCGTCAGTGCTGTGACAACTGAAGTTTCCTACAGTAAGATTATTTTTTTCGCTCTTAAAAACTGTTTGAAATTTCTTTTTAAAAAAAATGTATTGGGTAGTTTGTAAATGCAAAGACCATGCAATTAATTAGCTGCACAATTGTTCTGTTATCTCTATGTAATCCTGTTTTGTGGCAGCAATAGGTGACTTTGGTGGTAAGGCTTGGTTAGTACATAACAACGTGAGACCATAAGAAGAACAATGCTGGGTCCAGCCAAGGGACCATCTAGACAAGCTTCCTGTATCTCATAGATGCCTCTGGGAGCACACAATACTAGATATGCATCTCCTGTTGCCATGCCCATGCATCTGGAATTTCAGCTACACTCCTTTCAAGCCTGAAGATTACACATGACCATACATTTTCTCCAGGAATCTGTCCAATCCCCTTTTAAAGGCATTTAGGCCAGTGGTAGGCAACCTTTGGCTCTCCAGATGTTTTGGACAGCAACTCCCAGAAGCCCTCTCCAGCAGAGCTAGTGGAGAAGGCTTCTGGGAGTTTGAGTCCTAAACATCTGGAGAGCCACAGGTTGCCTACCACTGATTTAGGCCAAATGCCCTCACTACATCCTGTATGATGCTTCTACATTGTCTATGAGGCCTCTCAGTTACAAATCTAATATTGAACATTTTATGGCATTGGTGGTGGTGGTCTCTATACCTTTCTAGAATACAAAGGATGTATGTGGCACAGCTGATGTAATCATTTTCCTTTAGGTGTTGACAATCCTTCAATGGTAACGGAATTTGTGATTCGCTTTGATCCTTACAATGGTCATTTTATTAGTGGCCATTGTCAAAGACATATAATCAAATTCATCCTATGGTCTTCATTTAACTTTACACTGAAGCTTCTGGAATGGAAGGATTGGTCAACAGATGCTGTTTTGCCCAGGGGATATCCAAATGTGTTCACATTCTTCAGGGAGGTTCCTTCTGTTTTCCCCACTTCAGAGACAATCAATGGTTCTTTCTGTAGGCTGTATGTTAACAAACCCTAAGGATGGCCACATCAACAAAAGCATCTGGTCTTTGTTTACATGGTAACTTTTCAGTTTTTCATATGGATGTTATTTTATATAAATGCTTCCACATTTGAAAACAAGGTGGTAAAGGCAAAACTTCTTCATCTTGGATATGTAAAGCTTATTCAGGACTCTTTGCTACTAACTACAACTTTTACATAAAATAGAATAAATTTGGATTTCATCCATAAATAAATAAAAAATAAATTATGTTAGGCCTAATAACAGTAACTGCACCTCTATGAATAACTGAATTTGAGGTCAGGGAGTTATGTCCATGTTTTAAAATCTAATCACTGATATTAGAATAAAAGGAGGTTGCCTTTTCTAAGCATTAAGATCTACATCAAAATTTTAGTCCTTGTTGTATTAGCCTCATGATATACATGCAACTAAGTGCTGACCCAAGAAATTCCATTCAGTCAATCTACTGTAGCTGGGACAAAATTTGGATTTCACCCATATAAATCATGCCAACTAAAGACTCACAAACCTGTGATTTAAACTCTACAGGAAATTCGCAAAGATCAGATGCGACTCTAAGCATACTTTTTGTTTTATAGAGAATAGGAAGAGAATCCTGGGCTTATGAAGCAATGACAGTCAAAGATGCAAATTCATTCTCTTCCACACTTTTTTGGTATTCTCTTGAACATGATCTCCTAGATATGAAATGCTAAAGTACACACTGTAAGCAAACTCCAAATAATCAACATGAAACCAATATGCTGATAAATTAGTGAAGGTATACATTAGAATTTAAGTGTTAAAATATCTATGGTATAGCACTGGTGTGGAGATTTTGCTTTACTATGCCACTCAGCATCACAACTGGAAATATGCATTATGTGTAGCCAAGTTTCCCATTTGCACCTACTGGAGTTTCTGAATTAACCTTTTTGGCCTAAATTAGGCCTAGATTAGACCCAAAGTCTCCCATTCCTGATCTGAAGTTGTTATGGGCCTGTCATTCAATTCAGATATTGATGATGCTTTCAAAAAATGATTTCCAAAATGTCCCATCATAAACAGTTCTGCTCAAGTACTGCAAACTGAAGGATGGGGCTTGCTTTACATTACAACTTGCATTAGATCCTTCACTTTTCCTAATGCCTTCAAAGTTTCCTAGCATTATAGTATTTTCCAATAAGAGCACATACTTCCACCCAAGATTATACCTCTTAGCAGCTCCTCCCAGGCAAGACAGCTGAGGATGCTAATCCTGCAAGAGGCTCAGAAGGAGGTAAAAAAAAAGAACCAGGCCTTCTCAGCAGTTGCTTCTTGGCTGTGGAATGAACTATCATCTGAAATTTTAAAGAAATCACTAAAACTCTTTTGTTTTGACAGGTTTTCCAAAACATCTGTGAAGATTGCTGATTCTATTAGCCAATACCTTGTTTTCATTACTGCCTATTTTTAAAGAATGTTTCCTAGCATTTTAAAATGTTTTGTCAATCTTGCATTTATTTTGAATTTCTATTTATATTGCTGAACTATTGTTGTTTTTATTTTCAAAGATCTACACCATCTTTGGTAGCCTTTGATTAGATGGGTGTGATATTTTATACCCAGAAAACACTATGGTGACAGAATCTCTGATCCAGGAATATGTTGTTCATTTAAGTATTCCCACATAGACTTGAACAGAATAATAAATTGTGACATTAAAGTACAAAGTTGTGACATTAAAGTACTGCACATAAAGTTCCAAATATGTACTTTAATTATATTTATAAAAACCCTTTTCAAATATTATTTATGTACTAAGAAATTCACATGAAAAGTCTCTATAAAGTAACATTTATCTTTTTAATGAATCCTAACTTATGGGGAAAATATTAGACCTACTTTGCAGCAAAATGGAAGCTGATACGTTTTAAAAAGCATAAACCTAACTTTCAAGCACACTAATAAAAGAAAAAGAAACCAAGTTCAGGACCTGTAAACACAAATATAATCACTTAACCACCAAGCTGTGAAACGGAAAAACTATAGTATCTAAGTATAGTCTCCATTTTTCTATTAGTAAAAAAGTGGAAGAAATGAATTTTTCCCATTTTTATCTCGGCGCTCTGCAAAAACTGTGTATGCACATAGCATTCTTACAAGAGACACTCCATGTATGCAGATGTCAGACATTCTCTGAGCCTAAGTGTCTGCAGCTCTTTCACTCTTTCCTTCTCAAAGTATATAAAGTTACAACCAACCATAGATTCCCATTTTTGTGACCACAGGTTCAGAAGAAATTATTAAACCAGGATGGCTGCATGTCCTGGGTTGTACAAAACATGGCAACTATCATGTCTGCATTTGGAAAAAATGGAAAACTATGGTTAATCACAAGCAGAATAACTGAGTGAAAATATTCAAATAAGTGTACAGACACAGATCAATCACATTAGGTTAGGCCTAATAACAGTAAGTGGGATGTGGTGGGTCGGCAGGCTAGAGCACTGAAAACTGTCAGCTGCAAAGTTGGCAACTCAATGGTTTGAATCCCGGGTGCCACGCAGCAGAGTGAGCTCCTGCTGTCAATCCCAGCTAGTGCCAACCTAGCAGTTCGAATGCATGCAAGTGCAAATAAATAGATACTGCCATAAAAAGCAGCAAAGTAAGCAGTGTTCTGTGTGCAGAAATGTGTTCAGACATGCCAGCCACATGACCATGGACTTGTACAACATTGGCTCTTCGGCTAAAATACAAATGAGCACTGCCCCTAGAGTCGGATATGACTGGCACACATATGCAGGGGGACTTTACCTTTACCTAATAACAGTAACCTAGGGTATTGCTAGCCCCAGGAGTCCCCAGGCTATTGGCACTAGTCAAATGCCAAGAACCCCGAGTCTCCTGGGGCTAGCAACATCCCTGTCAGTAACTGCACCTCTTTGAATAAATAAATGTGAGGTCAGAGAGTTATGTCCATGTTTTAAAATCGAATCACTGATATTAGAATAAAAGGAGGTTGCCTTATCTAAGCATTACATTCTACATCAAAGGTTTAGTCCTAGTTGTATTAGCATCACGGAGTACATGCAAGTAAGTGCTGACCTAAGAAATTCCATTCAGTGAATATACTGCAGCTGGGACAAAATTTGGATTTCACTCATATAAAGCACACCAACCAAAGGCTTACAAAACTGTATTTTAAACATTAAAGCAAATTCCCAAAGATCAGATGTGACTCTAAGGGTACTTTTTGTTTTATAGAGAACAGGAAGACAATCCTGGGTTTGTGAGGAAACTGCAATGATGAGCCTGACAAATGCCATCTTGCAAATGCTTTGAAATACTGGTTTGCTAATAGCTAAGAGAAAGAAAAAGCACGCTCCACTAACTTCTTCCTATTTGTTTTCATTGCTATAGTAATACACAGGAAAACAGCATGGACATCACTTGATTTGATGCTTACAATTGTAGATTTATAAATTGATGGGGTATTAACTCTCTGCAACAAACCAGGAAAGGGATCTTGGTGACCTGGTGAACAGCTCAATGAAAGTGTCAACCCAGTGTGCCACAACGGTGAAAAAAAGCAAACTCAATAATAGGGGTCATTAGGAAAGGTATAGAAAATAAATCAGCAAGTGTCATTTTGCCTCTTGATAAATTGATGGTGAGGCCCCATGTGGAGTACTGTGTGCAATTCTGGTCACCATACCTCCAGATGGATATTGTGGAAATGGAAAAAGTGCAGAGGAAGGCAACCAGAATGATTAGGAGATTGGAACACCTTCCTTACCATCTAAAGCTGCAACAACTGGGCCTCTTCACTCTGGAGGCATGGAGTCTAAGAGGGGACCTGATTGAAGTTTATAAAATCATGCATGCTTTGGATAAAGTAGATAAGGAAGAACCGTTTTCCCTATCGTACAACACTAGAACTAGGGAGCACTCGATGAAACCTTTGGGTGCAAGGTCTCAAACGTTTTCACCCAGAGGATCACTGGTCTGTGGAACTACCTGCCAGAAGAAGTGGTGACAGCTGTCAGTCTTGACAGTTTTATGAGAGGATTAAACCAGTTTATGGAGAACAAGGATATCAAAACTTATAACTATGGAGGCCTAAGGACAACCTCCAGGTTGGAGAGATAGGTAGCATATCTCTTAGTGCCATTTGCAGGAATAACAAGCAGGTGAAGACATCTGCTTGGGAATACATTGAAGCAGATGGTGAGCCACTGTGTGAGACAGAATGCTGGACTCAATTGGGTTGTAGCCTGTTCCAGCAAGGCTGTTCTTATGTTTATTTGCTACCCCTGCAACAAAGGTCTGCCTTGATAACAAGAATGAAGATGTAGTCCACTTCTTGATGCATTCTCAAAGAGTTTCAAGGCTGGGATCTGAGGGTTGTTGTGGATTTTGGGGCTGTTTGGCCGTGTTCTGGAGGTTTTGTGGCTGGCATCTTCAGAGATCATGAGATTTCCCACTCGCTGCACTCCTACCCTCTGAAGATGCTGGCCACAGAGACTGGCGAAATATTAGGAAGGAAAACCTCCAGCCAAAACCCACAACCATCCACTCATGATTTCGGAGCATGGCTTCATAATCCCATTATGGAAATATTTTTGGTCTTGGTCCTATCCTAAATTTATTATACTTGTGTGCTGCTACCCTGCTAGTGTGCAGGTTGACCGACAACAGACGGGACAACACAGACATGTTGGTTATAGAATCGTGAATTATTTCCCTTTCCCTCCTATTTCAGATTACAACATCACTTCTACTTTCTCATAATACTAAAAAATTAAACGGTAGCCGAGAAGGAGGATATGTGTTGTACAGAAGGAATCACTCAGAACTTGGGAAGGAAAGAACCCTCTGAAATGTTAAGAGAGGGAGATGAATAAATATCGCAATGAACTGTTTTATGCCAACATTAAAAACAGAAAATAGTATAAGAGTATTATCAAGCATATTTAGTCATGTATGTAAGTTTCCAAATTAAAGCCAGATGTTACTGTGTAAAAAAGAAGGGCAATCTTGTCACATGTTCTGGTCAAACTGTAGAGTCCCACAAAAGGACTCTAATGATTATATGATTTTAACCTCAATTTTCTATTTTTGCCTTATTGGCAGAGTGAAATCCTTTCTCACCAGCTTCTGATATTTTGAGCACTGCTTATCTACACCAGGTCTTGCTCCTGGAAATATATAAGACAAGAAAACACAATGCTATTTATTGCCAGGGTGTATAATAAATGTTAGGGTAGAACGACGTGTTTTATTTTGTTCCAAATCTCAGCTTTATTTGGGCACAAATCCTATTCCTGGGTTGGTGGGAGAAATATGTTTTTACTTGTATTTTTGTCATACTGCCTAAGGGCCTCCAAGTATGGGTGCCTATGAATAAAAAAGAATTGATGATACTAGTTTTGTTCCTAAGCAAGGAAATAGAAAATTATGGGTAAGATGTACATGCAAACTAAATTTAGCATAGTTTTAATTATTTCAAATCGGAAAGTGGGGGAAATCTCCCTTTGTCTAAATAGAACTATTTTGGCAATGGAAAGACTTGCTGCAATGCCATTTTAAAATGTGCCACCCACCAATCTGTATTTTAAGCAATCTGCAAGAAGCTGCAGTCAAAAACTAAGTCTTGGTATACTGCTATATTCAGAATATTACAAATGCCACCAGATTATGCTTCCTCTTCAATCTGCATTTTCCCCACTAGAATCCACTCCTTCCAACAAGATTTATTAATCAGACTTCTATGTTTATTAGATTCAGGACTGAGCCAAGCAATCTGAGTTATTTTGCTTTGCTAGTAGCAAAGGATGGGTGGCTTTAGAGATGGGCACCGAACTTTAAATGTTGTTTCGTTTCATTTCATTTCATTGGGGGAGGTTCGCTTTGTTTTGTTTCTGATGATTTTTTAAAAAAATCATCTTGAACAGATGAAGGGGAAGGGCATGAACACAGCCTAGTCCTGCACAGTACTGTGTGGGTACGGCAGCTGCAAAAACTTTTAGGCTCCACTTTAGAAGCCTCTGAAGATTCCTGTGCTGGTGTATAACAAAATATGTGTAATTTACACAGACCACAAAGAAGAATGCTCTTCCACACATGTTGAGTCTGATCTGTTCAAGATTGAGGGAATAAATCTTTCCATTATCCACAAAGTTTATGAAGGAAAGATCTACTTCAGCATCAAACACAAATTAAAATATATATTAAGTGTTTTATGGACTGAAGCCTCTTACCCAAGAGTCATCACTCATCAACAAAGCTGTTTATTTTCTTTCAGCTGAAGATAACTTCCTCCACTACTGCTACTATAAACACCACTAAATTAATTTAAAAAATCTGGCCTTTTTTGCCAGCTCCATTTGACGCAACATTTAGTCACAACATAGGTGTCTGTAACATAAAACGAAGTGCTAAATCTATTGTATTTAAACATGGTATATTAAACTGCCTCAATTAATCCCAATAATTGGTTATACAGGTCCAGTTTTGTCACAGGTTTTCATCTGCCATACAAGATAAATATCATATGGGCAATTGTAGCTCACTCGGCGTTTCTAGAAAGTAAAGATCTAACATCTATGCTGCCTGGAGTTACAATGCTATCTATCCCAACACCAATTTGTCATTGACTTCCAACAGGTCTTCTGAAACACTCAAAATACTCTCTAAATTAGTAGAAACGAAGTGGTGTAAGAAGGCCTGGCTTGACCCAGTGCCTTAACCATCCAAAGCATACTTCATCTTAAGAAATCAATGTAGGAAGTATTATTGAATGCTTTAAGGCTCAGAATATTAATAAAAGATAAACTGTCTAAAGAGCAAGAACGAGAAGGCTCGTGAAAAGCAACTGACTCAATCATTGAATATTTACTTCCCCAGGGAATAAGAATTTGTGAAATAAAGCAATAAATAAGAGTTGTTCAGTCACATCTCCTTGTTATAAGTTTA